>JANSTU010026680.1:0-12628 GCA_027564075.1 Bolitophila hybrida
ATTTGAGAGGTGGATGTCCAACATAGTTGGAATGACTCCATCCTCACTTAGTGATGAGCATTTTTTTTATAAACATTAATAATAAACGGTCAGTAGGGGTTTTCCCGTTGATTAAAAAAAAAAAAAAAAAAAAAATAGACAAAATATTGTGCCTTTCTAATAATTGTAAAATTTTATGGATACATGTTTGACATTTAAAAATTCATAACAAACAAAAAAATATGTATATTAAGTTTGTATTGTTTAAAAATAATAAAAATAATTAATATGAAAGCCATTTTCCATATTTATTATTATTCTTAATATTTAACCAAAATCGCATGTAACAAATTTTAGCAAAAACTAATACGTTCTCATATATTATGGAAACCAAAAGTTTGCTGGGACTGTTGTTTGTCCCTTTCGCACTTATTTCAACATGAACTTTGCTTCTCGCTTTGAAAATGCTGACAGTTGTGTTGCGGTAATGTAAATCGACCTTTAGATTGCTTTTACCATAAATAGGCTGCGATGCAATTGCATAATTTTCTGAGCGTGGACGAATGTGTCCATACTTACTTCTTGGCCTCACGGAACAAAGAAGAATCGACAAGGTGCAGACCATTTCTTCGTAATGAATATTAATGAGCGTACGTACAACTTGCTCAATTTGTGCAAATTGATATTGATAACGAAAGGAAAACGGCACATTGAGAAATTAAAATTATAATTAAAACTTTTAGAGTTAATAAATTATCATTGAATCTGCTAAAAAACGTTTTTAACTTACTTTGAAAAGTTGAAAATGTACTAGAGCAAATGAGATTATAAAATATTCGGAGTAAAATGTCACTTCGCATAATTCGTATGACTTTTTCTGAAAAAAAGTCATTAAGTCATAAAGTCATATTCTCAATCTGAATTAGAATATGGCAACTGGAATTAAATACCCGGCCAACCAATTTTCCAGAGGTTATTGCTTCTGCGAGTGTCGAAAATATGGTGGCATATCGCCATTTGGTCGTAACAATCACTGGATGCCTGCGGGTCTATTCCGCTAAAATGTTCACTGAGCCAACTCTTTGTGACCAATTTATAGCTTACTCAGTGTGCGGATCATTCAGTCATATCGCATTTGAAATGCCGCTAATATTCGTGAGTGATCTATTTCGAAAAATTACAATTTATTCGAAAATAAGAAATCTCCCGTTTCACTGTCAAATTATTGTTTTGTTATAAATTCATATGTCAAACAAAAATAACCATTGATGCTGTCCATGATCATAATAGATAAAACCCGATTATCATCGAGCTCTTTAATAAGTTTCGTACCATTGAATCCACTTTGGGAGAATGAGGTCTTCACGGCCGTAGCTTTGGTTCTCACCCTGCCTCTATTAAAAATGAAATAATAATATTATGTTAGTTTCATATAATCAATATGTTAACCATGAAATATTTTTCATCTAGGTACAGTTTCCTGGTGCGCTCAGGATATCTCGATATATTTGACTGTCCGCTTCCATGTCGACATTATCCGCTGGCTCAACCATTGCTTCTGCTGCAGTTATGGCCGAACCGATAAGTACTTAGCCTCACCGCCCGATATCGCAAGAGAAATATACTATCGTGTAGTACATTCTTAGACGGCAACTGTCAAAATTTCAGCTTGTAGTTTTATTTTGACAGCGTGTGGAGGCGGGTTAGTCCGCGTATTTTATAAAAACTGGAAAAACAGCAATATCGGTAGGTGATTCGATTATTATATGTATTATGACATTAAAACTATTTCCTTTTTATGACATATTTTATGCGGTTTTTTATATATATTATTGCTCTTTTTCCATTTTTCGAAAATCGCCATCGGGTGGTGTGGCTTATGCCGTTCCCCAGCATCATTAGCATTATTAGCATCATTACAATAGGAAGCTTCAATGCTCAAGAGATGGCGTGCGCATCGTAAAGGTAAATGGGGATAAACGCTGTCAAATCGTCAATTTTGTATGGTAAATTACCATAACAAAAACTTTAATTAATTGTATTACTTATAATGGTAAGTTATCTCGCAAAAAAACATTATAAAAATATTTAGCATATATTTAAGAGTATTTCTTACTAAATTATCTTCAAAAATATTACTTTTTTATATATTAAATGTGTATTTCAAATTGGCAGGGTATATTAGTGAGGTTAAAGACGATCAATAAAGTCAAACTTTATTTTATACGGTGCGTGAGTTGAAGTAATGTGGGCCAGTATAACTTTTGTTTTTATAAACTTACAATTTTCGTTAATTTTTGGTTATTTTGTATACATCTGCCACAAACAATAACAACAACACTGCTTTTATGTACGTTGTATGATAATGAGTTTGACAGTTTTTTACCCCACAAAATGTTGTTCCTAAATTTGGCACTGTGTGTCGCCCACTTCTTTGGAAGTTGCATATTGAGAAAGTTGAATCCGTTCATCGACGCGAAAGCCATCCACCAGAGTTGGTGCAGCTAACTTTAGAGTGACAACGGCACGAACCTTCAGAAATCACCTCGTGTTTCTGACACCCGGACATTTGCTTTTCGGTTGAATTGTTCTGGTTGCTGTTTGAGGACAGACTGCAATGACATTCGCTTGACTTTCTGGGCAAGCAGCAGAAATTGGACCAATAAAATTGGCACAGATAGCGTGGCGATTATATCGTTTCATTAGAGTCGCAACAAATGATACGTTTTGCGTCAGCAGAACTTCATTTTTTCGCAATAATTCATCAACTCAGCATGAATTTCGTTGACGATTTCCTAATCGTGCGGGGTATAATTCACAAACAACTCGACGACAGACAGACACAACGCGAAAACGCACTTCACACTTGTACATTTCTCGACAGTTCTCGACTATATATCGAATTTTAACCAAAGATTTAAAGACGATTCCATACAAAATTTAGATGGTGCACACGCTGTTGCAACCCGAGTGGTGTAAAATTAAAGGTTATTGCAGCTGAATAATGAAATTCCAATTCTCCATCCGAAGTTACCGTTATTACATTTGGTTCGGACTTTTTTGAACTTCTGATATATCTCGTTTGGTTGTTTAATTAATAAAGAAGATTAAGAATGGACATAAAAATGAAGATGAGGAAGATGAAAAATGGATATTATTTGGAACAAATTTGTCCGGTTGAATATAGACGCTCGCTGATTGGATATGGCTGGAATATGGTAAAAGAGGAAATCGCGAAAAAGTAATAAATATAAATGCTGCAAAAAATGAAAATACCATCTGCTTTATAAACATAAGAATTACATACAGCCAGGCGTAGCGGACCATTTTCTAAAAAAAATATTATGAGATTCCGTCTAATTTATTTAAAATCGATCATAATAAATTACGTTGAATGTGATAAATTAATATAGATTTTGTGATAACAAATAGTTGTTGTATATAATAGTCGAAAGTAGATACTCATTGAAATAGCATACTGGCAGGCGTATAATGGCATAACAAAAACATAAGTTTTGTGTATTAGTTTAAAGATGTATTAAAGGTAGCGAGCCTATTGAGTTCCATGGCTCTATATGCGTTAAGGGTGGTATAGGAAACGGCATTTAAAAGAAAAAGGTTTGCAATGTGGTAATTCATTTCCGTTTAGCAAAAATCGATAATAGACAAAAATGCCGGCTATTTAAAAAAATGTACGAAAATTGACCTTTTTTTGCACCGTTTGGGTCCAGTAAATTTATATATACTAATTTTTGCATAGCAAGTGATTATTAAATTATTTTGACCTTGACCTTGCATTGCTCTCATAACTTTTTGAACAATGATCTTGAACTTCATCTCACATAAGCGCATCACGCATTGATATTCATTTGATGAAATGTATTACAACTAAATGCCTGCAACGCCCACTTAGAAAATCTCTTACGTAGTTTGTATCGTCTTGTCTGGACATTTATACTAAATGAAGTAAATCAGGTACCATGAAACATCATCTTAAACATTTACAAAATTAACACAATAAACTTTTGTAACTTATTTTATTGTCTACAGTGTAATAAAAAATCTACTACCTCATCGAAATATTTGAAAGTGACAGTGACCCATTTCCAAATGTTCCGAAATCCAATTCACACAAATTGGCGGCAATAAATTACGCATTTCAATTTTTTTATTTCGTTTCTCAAACATAGGAATTGGCATTGTCAAAATAATGTGCAGCCTTATTTTGCGTGATTTCTAATTGTTATTGATAGGGTTTCCTACTACATAAATATAATATAGTTAAAATCTAACTATAGCTTATGAGCTATAGTATAATTCATTTCGTTCTTTAATATATTGTTTTGTTAAATTCATCTATACATTTATATAAAAACATAATATCGTCACAATGGACGAAATTGATTTACCCTACAAGGCAGAGTACGCAAAAAGTGGTCGAGCCGCTTGCAAAGGATGCAAGATGCCAATCGCCAAGGACACCTTGCGCATTGCAAGAATGGTTCAGGTAAATATATGCATATTTTGACTGAACTTTATCAAAACAGAATTTAAGGTTAGGTTATGATACAAAACATAATGTTTTATTTATATCTGCTTGATTAGTCGGCCTTTCACGATGGAAAACAACCGAATTGGTTTCACAAGAAGTGCCTGTTCATAAAACTGCGACCCACTACCGAAGGTGACATTGCCGGCTTTGAGACGTTGCGCTACGAGGATCAGGTAGATGTGCGCGAGTGCATTGCAACCAGTACGGTAGTGGTTAAGGAGACAAAGTCAAAGAAACGCAAAGGTGGCACTGCCGATGCCGAAGTGACAATGGCCGGAGCGGCACTAAAAGATTTTGGCATTGAGTACGCCAAATCGGGTCGATCCAACTGTGTTGGATGTCAACAGAAAATATCGAAAGTAATTATTTTTTTTTTTTTTGTAATTAAGTGTACTAAATATTAATTTTAATTTAAGGACGACGTTCGCGTAAAGAAAGTTGTCTTCGATACCGAAGTTGGCATGAAGTATGGCGGCCAGCCATTGTGGCATCATCTCGAATGTTTCGAGAAGGTATATGCATCAAAGCATAAATTTTAAATAAATAATTTATATGTATTATAATTCATAGTTGCGCACCGAACTTGGTTGGTTTGCCGGTGCCGATCAGTTGCCCGGTTACAAATCTCTGAGCAAAGACGACAAAGCCAAGGCAACTAAAGTCATTCCGTAAGTAATATTGTTTTTTTTTTCTCGTAGAACTGTAATCTAATTATTGTTATCATTTAGACCGGTCAAAGAGACTGAAATGCCGGTTATCAAGAAACTTAAAACCGAAATAAAGGATGAGGTTGACTCCGCTCAAGATTCTGCTCTCGAAAAGCTGCTTATCAAACAGAATAAAGATATGTACAAGATTCGTGACAGTATCAAGAAGCACTTGAAAAAGAAACAATGGATACGGATTTTGGAGAAGAATCGTCAGGCTGTGCCCGAGGGTGAAGAACGGGTAATTGTGAATAATTAGAATGTATAAATTTACTTAATATGTGTTTTTTGTTGTAGATCCTGGACGTCTGTGCGGACATCCTCACTTTCGGTAACCTCTTACCGTGTTCCAAGTGCAAGGGTCAACTGAAGTTCCGTAAAAGCAGCTACATCTGTACTGGTGATCTATCCGAGTGGGTAAAGTGCGATAATATACAGAAAGAGCCACCACGTACAGCGGTACGCATTCCTAGCGAGCTTGCCGAATCTAGTGCATTCAAAGGATTCAAACCAAAAATCCAGGTGCGTGCCATTAAATACGTGCCGCCCAGTCAGAGTGTAATGGCACTTAGTGTCAAGAAAGAAGAAGGCCTAGATGGTACCGGTCCACGAGTACATCGTGAACGTCCACCACTGTACGGAATGGAGTTTTTAATTTTGGGCAAAACTAAATTGTCCAAAGAAGAGATTAAGAAAGGCATAGAAAAGCTCGGCGGCAAGCTTGTCACAAAATTGGCCAATCATTTGGCAGCAGTGATCTCATCCGAAGAAGAGGTTAAAAGAATGAGCAGTCGCATGACCGGAGTCAAAGAACTTTCCATTCAAGTGATCACCGATGCTTTCCTGGATGATGTTACCACAGGTGGTGCCATTGAGTACATTAAGGCTAAGAGTATCTGCGATTGGGGCTCTGACGTACGTTTCTATTCGTTTACCATTTTTTGCTTTATACTTATTATGTTTTTCGCTTGTTTCAGCCACTTACTCGCATTCCAAAAGAAGAGGAAGGCAAATCA
This sequence comes from Bolitophila hybrida, assembly GCA_027564075.1. Lineage (NCBI taxonomy): Eukaryota > Metazoa > Arthropoda > Insecta > Diptera > Mycetophilidae > Bolitophila > Bolitophila hybrida. Next base: position 6,255 of record JANSTU010026680.1, read on the forward strand.
AAGTCAAAGAGTATGTACACGAAATCTGTACCAAAATCTGTAACGCTCAAGCTTCAAAGTAAGTTCCACATATAAAATATAATCACTTTTTATATTAATGTGATTTTCTGTTAGATGGTACTGCCGTTGATCCTGATTCAGGCCTTGAAGACGTAGCACATGTTTACATTGACGGCAAACTCAAATACTTTGCCATTCTATCGAATACTGATATCCAGCACGATAAGAATTCTTACTACAAAATCCAGCTACTGGAGACGGATAACAAGAAGAAGTAATAAAAAATGAATTTTGTGCCTTTATTTAATACTAATTGTTCGATATTCCTTAGATACTATATTTTCCGATCATGGGGTCGCATCGGAACGACAATTGGTGGTAGCAAGTGTGATCGTGTAGACAGTCTTAACAGTGGTATATCCGAGTTCAAAAATCTGTACACTGAGCGTACGGGCAATAAGTTTGGAGCCAAGGATTTCGTAAAGAAACCACGTATGTACTATCCGCTAGACGTCGCATATGAGCCAGACGAGAAAGTTCGTAATCTCACTGATATTAGTAAGATACCATCGAAACTCGAGGCACCCGTTCAAGACTTGATAAAGCTACTCTTTGACGTGGAAACGATGAAGAAGGTTATGTTGGAGTTCCATTTGGACATGGAGAAAATGCCATTGGGCAAGATAAGTCAGAAACAACTGGCCGAGGCAATGAAAGTTCTACTACAGTTGTCCGAGTACGTAAAGAGCGGTGGCAGCAATTCTGAGTTTATCGGTACATCAAATCATTTCTACACACTGATTCCACACGATTTCGGTGTGGATCGTCCGCCGGTCATTGATACTACCGAAATGGTGTCGGCCAAAACACAGATGATCGAGAGTCTGATGGAAATGGAGCTTGCATACGAGCTACTAAATACCGAGACCGATATGAAGCTGAATCCTCTGGATGGTCACTATGATCAACTCAAAACCGATATTAAACCATTGGACCGAAGCAGCGAAGAGTTTGGCTTGCTTGAGCAGTACGTGCGCAATACCCATGCCGAAACGCACGGCAATTTCGAGCTTGAAATCGAAGATATCTTTAAAATCGCACGCAAAGGCGAAGAGCGTCGTTACAAACCATTCCGAAAGATCCACAATCGACAGTTACTCTGGCACGGTTCTCGTCTTACGAATTTCGTTGGTATTCTATCACATGGTCTGAAAATTGCACCACCCGATGCTCCGGCAACCGGTTATATGTTCGGCAAGGGTATCTACTTTGCAGACATGGTCTCCAAATCAGCAAACTACTGTTGTACCAGCAAGCAGAATAACACCGGTCTTATGTTACTGTGCGAGGTAGCCCTGGGTGATATGGAGGAACTAAAAGCAGCCAAATACGTTACGAAATTACCCAAAGACAAGCACAGTGTAAAGGGTATGGGAAAAACGTATCCTGACCCGGCAGAGGCACATACACGTGCCGATGGCGTTCAATTGCCACTCGGCAAAGCCATTACAGATACTTCCATCGATTCCTCACTGTTGTACAATGAGTTTATTGTCTACGATGTGGCACAAGTTAATGTACAGTATCTGTTCAAGTTTAAGTTCAATCACAAGTTCTGAAGTGATGTTTTCCTATATTTTTTTTGCCATATTTATCATTATTTTTGTTTAACAAGAGAACGTTTTAGTTTCTTTATCCTTTGTTTATCATACATTCTCATTTATTTAGTGTTTTCTGATTTTTATATCTATGTTAATAGGTTTGTTTCCACAAAAGATACACAATGTTACCCAATAATCGTACAAATTGCCATTCATTTATTCTGTAATCTGTTATGTTAAACTATGTTTAATCCGAATATATTGTTATTCTGCAGAATAAGAAGAGCCTGAAATTATTCAAATTGGACTGCGCTTTTTATGACGATGATTTAATAAACTTAATTGTAAACTCGAGCTGGTATTGTGATATCGAGCGAATAATGTTTCTCATTCAAAATGTGAGTTGGAACTAAAGGTTTTTGCTGCATGTTGTCTCGTGTCCCACGTGGCATCGTAATGAGTTCAGATCAAATTTAGAACAAGTTGGTTACAAACAAATGCGACGTTTTACAAAAACAAGTTGAACAATAAACCATCGGTGAAGAAAGGAAAATGTTTCAAATGGAAAAACAACAGAGCAGCGGAGTGAGAGGAAATGGAGTACAGTTGCCATATATCGTTATGAAATCCCTCGGAGCGTCTGCCTAATGAGAATCTCGGTATTAGTTCAACAAGCCACGAAATGCCTCCTTTTTCTACTGGGAATTTTAATTTAGATTTATTATCTTCTGTTCCTAACCTGTCTCATGTCCTACCGTTATCCCTATGTCTAGATATACCATTGAATTTGCATTTCAACCAATCTGTTGTATTTTATTAATACTGTGGTCGCATTAAAATCTAACTTTACAGGGCCTTGTTTCTGATTAACCGTAATGCCACCATTTACGGTTCAACAATAATTTCATGTCTCTGATTAACACTATTGCCATGCAAACGGCAATATTGCCATGACCTATGGAGTAGCACTCGGACAGACAGTAAGGGCATAACTATAGAACAATTTCTCGCAAGTCACGACTTCTCCATCATACAGGTGCGAGCGAATATCCATTTTAGTACCGCCTACGGAACATTTTCAGCCAGCATTTCAACCCCAATACTCACTATATTCTTTGAATGGAAAGTTCACTTCGACCTTTGCAGCAGTGACCACTTCCAATTGTAATATTGATAGCTTAACTATCCAAAACAAATGAAAAACAACGATTGACAGCCAAGTATCAAGTATGATCAAATGGGCAAACAATTATGGCTTCGATTTCAGTGCAACTTAAACCTCCAGCGTGCACTTCTGCCGATTGCGTAAACCTCACCCCTCTCCGAGGTTACTGATAGAAGGGATTCAAATTCCCCAAAAGTATCTCGGACTGAATACTGGACATACAAAAATTATTTAAGCGAAAGCGATAATAAAGCTAAACGTTCTCAATGTAATTGCCCACACAAAGTTTGGGCAGAAAAAAATGCTTAAAACATCACAGAGGAATATACCAAGCATATTAGTAGAAGTCTGTATGAAATCGATGTAAACTAGAAGAGAGCAGCGTACTCTCCTATTCGCCGTGAAAACCAGTAGCCTTCATCAACACCATGCAGTTTCTCTCAAAACTTTTCCCGACTATGTCTACAGATCGCTTTTCTCTGCAGTTTTGGAGAGGAATTGGACACGTCAATTGAAAAATCGGCAAACACTTCTGAGGAATCCTACGAATCATTAGATGATGAGGAAGGCAGAAAACAATCAGGCAAAGATGGAGGAGGCAATGACACGCCACGATCGGGCGCAGTGGAATCAAGCTATGAACGTTAAATATAATAATACTTGGTCCCTACTGAAGGAAGGAAGCCCTTGAAGGTCAAGTGGATTTTCAAGATCAATATGATGAATTTATTTTTCAACAATACCGCGATTTATGCCACAAGGCTAAGATTACTAAGGGTTGGAAGACAAAATGAAATACCATTATTGGTCTAACCTCTAGAAGTTCAGATCTATCCTCAATATAAACCTTTTAAATGAATAATAAATTGCGAATCAGTCCATGCAAAAAAAAAAGCTCTTCATTTTTCAAAGACGTAACGACAACCATAATGCTTCATCACATTTAAAAAGTTCTGCGGGAAGGGTGTCAGGCCCGGCCATTTATTATTCTTGAGCTTGAGAATAACATCCTTAATTTCTTTTAGTGATAATAAGAAATACTTGTGTTATTTCGGGAATATTGTAAAAAAAATCTTAAAGTACTCCGCCCATTGAGCTAAGAAGATTCTATGACAATTCCCCGACAGTTTCCCTAAAGTTCATTGTTGTAACTTTTTAAGAATTGCATTTATAGACTAAAAAAATCTTTTTAAAATAAAAATTTATTTTTTTTAGGAAAAATTACACTTTATGGTACCTCAACCGCGGAAGGGGAAGGAAAGTAATTTCCCCTGTTTCCCCCTTCCTCCGTGGTAGCCTTCCTAAACATGTCACACAGCTTACAGTGGTCTGCTACACCCGTGCTGGCTCTACACGTTGCTGGGTCCAGCGTGCGGCCTCAATCAAGCATATGACTGGAATCGCGAGACAGATATATGCCCCCTATGTGGCTCGGGCCGGAGTGCTGTTACTCACTCTCATGCTTGTATGGAATCGCGAAATTAGTTCAAGCTTTCTCCAGACCGAGCATGATCTACGGCCGCCATAGTTTTCACCTACATTGGCTATATTGTCGTTAGGGATTAGGTCTACCTCGCAAACGTCCTTCTCCTGAACACGGTCTCAACATTTTCCGTGCCTTCGTCTGTGGATATGCGGAGATTGTCAAACCTTCGGATATCTGCGTAGAATGAGCATACGAAGCCTCCAGTGGATATCCGGATATCCACAGTCACAAGCTTCCACTGCTGAGAGGTTCCGTCTCCGCAGGTATTCGGTCAGTGAACCATGACCTGTGAGTAGGTAACTCAGCGGCATGCTACCTTAAACCTTAAATTCGGGATCCACTTAAACGTTATCCTTCCATTCCTGTCCTCATTCTAACTGGTTTGCCAAGCATCCATCAGTATAGAGCTCGTGTCTCTTTTAAATAAAGTCCTTCTATGTCGGCGTCCGATATGACGGCTCTCTGGCTGGTGTTCATCAATATCCTTTCTGTCAAATTGCCCAAGGCTGCGGACCATGCGCTGGCTGCGTACGTCACGATTGCAACCAATAGTCCATTGTACACTCAATTGACCCTCCACAATAAATCGTCTGCGTACGCCACTATACTGTACATCGTGCTGATTCCAGATCATGAAGGAGTGTATCCAACCTCAGGTTTCATACGGCCGGGCCACATATTGACCGTTGCAGACATCCTCGCTGTACATTTGTCCATTTCGTCTCTGCCTCTACAACGACGCATGCTCGTCTTTAACTGAAGTAGCTGCGTCATAATCCTGCTTCTTTGCATCCAACCTCTTCTTGTTTGAACAGGATATTTTTCCAACCATGGTTGTCAAATGCTCCTTTGAAGTCTATAAATAATCCGAGTACATAACTCGTAGTTGACTCGTCCACAGAACTATGAACAGCAATTAATGCTTCCTCAGTGCATTTACCACGAGTAAAAGCAAATAATTGAGCCCCGCTCATTCGGTTTTCCACAGTACTCAGCAGGCGCCTCACCATCATCCGCTCCAATGTTTTTCCAAACTCTGGAAGGAGAGAGAGATCGGTTGGTATGACCTCGGATTTGTCCTATCCTTGTCCTCGGCCTTTGAGGAGTACCACAACCTTAGCGTTTTTTCACTGGTCTCTCTCCGATCTGCACTGCTTAAAGATCGAGTAGAGGTTGTTTGGTATATGGAGATCCATGCTCGTCTGCACATCGGTGCTGTAATACCGTCTAGTCCTAGGGCCTTTCCAGATTGGTTGCTCCAGATTGTATGCTCGATCTCAACTCGAGTAAATGCTTCAGTTGCATCGTTATCCAAAACAGGATGTCTTGGCCAGCACTCCGTTTACGTTCAGAGCACTCACGTTGCTCCAGTTCCGGATTTTGGTTTTTAATCGATTCCACGAACTCTTGCCAGTTCTTCTTCTCAGACTCCCGAATGAGTATCTTGTACACGGTGAATACCTGTCGCAAACAAAGTTTCAGATCGTCGAATCCTCCTAATTGATCAGGATCACAAATATAAAGATTATAGCTTTTGGCACACACTACTATGTTTAGCCCAATACTAAGTTGGATACAAATACCACCGAGAAGTTTAAATATTGGTAATAATTTTATATTCTACCAAGCAATGATACGAAGTATATACTGTCCTCGTCGTTCGCGAAAAAATAAGTATGGTACACTTCCACAGACTTCCAAAACTACTATTGAGAATATCACATCACAATGGACACAAAACTGAGCTCGGAAAAACCGCTGAAATGCAGACTTTGTAGTATGTTATAGCCAAATTTTATAATGGTGTACAAGAAGGCTATCCGGGAATTCGGAATATCAATCGATAGGTAATGTACAGGGTGGGCCATCTATTGGTACGTTTTTGAATGTCGTTGTATGACAACACCAAACGAGTTACAGACCCGAAATTTCGACAGTTCATTAGTCATACCATCCGCGGCACGGAACAACATGTTTTATCTTGAAGAGCGTTTTGAAATTGTAAAAACTTATTTTCGAATTCGAAACAGTACGAATTTTGAAATGAAATATGGGTCGTGATAAAGCACCCACCGAAGGAGCTATACGCAAATTGGTGAGGAAAGTTCGTGAGAAAGGGATG
>JANSTU010026691.1:0-12627 GCA_027564075.1 Bolitophila hybrida
CGAAGGACTTCTACAAGAGTGGTATCGAAAAGTTGGAAGGACGCTATAATCGCTGTATCGCCATGGAAGGAAACTATTTTGAATAATAAAAATGAATTTTGACATAAAAATGTGTTTTTCATTGAAACGATACGAACTTTTCAGCCGACCTGTTATTTGTCCTTTTTTGAATGGATTTTATTATAACATAAAAGAGGCTCTCAATTGGGAGCAGCTCAGATGCTCGAACGTTCATTTTTTTTCAAAAATGTTGTTACGAGACCGGCGTAAAATATATATGATACATTTTCTTGTGTTTTAAAAAGCCATACTGATATTACTTTTTTACATATAATTTATTACGCCAGTCTTAATTTTGTAATGTTTGCGCATCGTTCGGTCATCTGAGCCGGATGCTCTCAATTTATGGACACCAAAAAAATCAAAAGTGAGATCTTCGGTAGAAAGATCTGAAATATAGAAAATCAACTCACCTACTTTATTATTAAAAAATGAATTCGAATTTATACAAAATTGAATGACAGGAAAAATTTTGAGGTAAAAAAAATGTTTATACAAACCAATAAAAAAGATGTTTTTTATTTAGAATTGATATTCAAATAATGAGTTAATGAGAACCAACAAATAACAAATAACGCGTTCCGATACAAACATTTGAGTCATTTTTTAAAAATATACATGAAACTTATCTCTTCCTAAGATCTAATTTTTGATTTTGTTTGGAATTCATTAATGAATAAAATGCGTTCATAATTGAAAAAAAGAAATCATTTTTATTATTTGAAGTACTTCAAATTTCAAAAGTAAAATCACGTTTTTATATTAATTGATATGCGTTTATATTTTTTTTATAATCCAATAATAAATTATTATGTTGTCATTATTTATTTTATTATTATTATTTCATTTATTTTTTTAGATATCAATTATAATTTTTAAAATGCAGAAGTTTTTATAATAATTCAGTTTTTATTAAAAAAAAACATTTTTTGGAATTCATATAATATTATAATCATACAAAAAAAAAAACAAATTAAAAAAAAATATACCCAAATATTTATATATTGCTTGTCAGAGATTTTCCTTTACAAATTATTATGTGCAATCTTCAGAATAGTACCCCACGACATTTCTAAATATTTATCATTATTTATCATTAAATGTCACTTCTTCCGGCACTAAAGAGAGTTCGGAAATGGTCCAAGTTTCTGACCGAAGTGTTTGGAGAGTAAACATCTGTACTTTAATGTTTATCATTTTTTTGTGTTTAAGACAGTTTCCTCGTTAAATTTTATTTAATAGTATACAGGGTATAGATCCTCGTACTAAGACACACATTTTTTGACAGAAAACTATGTGCTGGTTTTAAAATATGTAATTTTGTCGCAATTAAGATCGAGCTGGGCACCCTTCATGGCAAGTCCGTGAAAATATACACATTTTGATTTTGAAGAAAATTGCGTGATTGAAATTGGGATCGATCTCACGGTCACTGGTGTATGACGCAACAACCTAGAACTTATCTAATAAGATATACCTTATTTGCATTGGCTGGAATTTAATACTTTAACCGCAAATGACGTCATTAAATTCTAAAATTATTACCTACCATTTTGTGTATTAATCTCTTAATTATGTTTACTTTTGCTTGGTTTTGCCGTGCATATTATTCTTCTATCACAATTTAACTTCAGCTGGAAATGACTAAAATTACTTCAACCTCATTAATCGTCTACCAAATGAAGCGAAGCATTTTTAAATAGTTAAAGCATATCCATCGGAACACGAAAAAATCATCTGAAATATCAATTGCGTTTTGCCGACGGCATTTTGCATTGAGCGCACGCCATTTTAAATCGTCCGCGTTTAGCTGGATGCTGAACCTGTATTGTGTGTACATAATCATTGTCCAAAGCCTAATTATACCAAGCGTTTACCAAATACTTTAACTATAGTATAACAAACAAAAAAAAAATAGTTGAAAAGTGTGTTTTAGATGATTACTAAATAATTTTGAATTGCAGTTTTCGAATCGAGTAAAATACACAAAAAGAGCAAAAGAGAGCGATGCAAAATATAGATTTTCTTTATATAATTCACAAAATTGTATCTAAATTCGTGTATATAAATAGAGGTAAATAATTAAAAAAAATCACTCACCAAAAAACAATCGGAATATGACAAATCGCATATATTTACAGATGATAAATAGTCTTTTTTGCTTTATTTAGATATACTGTTATTTTTTTAAAACACAAACTCCGATTTTTATTGAATAAATAGACAAATATATTGTGCAAAACCGAAACTTAAACTGCAAGTCAATGAGAATTATACCGTAATGCAAATTACCAAAACACACTTTGAACAACTGGTGTGGGGAGAGGCGATGGCGGATTCACTGTTTACTGGCGAAAAGAAAACACACAATTTGGATTTTGTTTAGAAATCACTAGTTTTTATTCATCGAAGAACAAAAAAAAGTTTTTTTTTTATTATTATTGTAGAAAATGACAATGGAGTGTATATGTGTTATTGATACTTAAAATAATAGCTGAATTATAAAATCCATAAAAAATTTAAATTACAAAAAAAATACGCGTCACAATAATAATAGCACCGGCGAGTTTCAGTTGAGTTACGATGATTAGGCATCATTATACATTTACGATGGAGCGTATTGCGTGCGCGCGCAGAAAATAAATAAAAATAAAATCGAGATCCACTGCCAAAACGCACGCACACCAACACAAAAGTAACCGTGTTTATCGTTTTGTGTCTTTCGACAGTATGTTGCGTGCTTTTGATAGGTGACGTCACCAGGCAAGCTCACATTGAGAGGCCAAAAAATGTGTGTGAGTGAGTACTTTCCGAGTACATAAACCGCGCGTGTGTGTCTAAGCCCAGAAACACCGCGCTAGACGGACGACAACGACGACGACGACGACAACGAGACACGCGTTTGCACCTGTTCACGACTTCAAAACACGCACACGCACACAGATACACTTCCGTATGCGTGTGTGATAGTCAATGATAAAAATAAACTAAATTTAGAATTTTTGATAATAATAATAATAATATTAATAATATTATACAAAATCGACCAACCGGCACGCGAGCGGTCGCGAACAAACGTTGTTTTTGTTGTTAATGTATACGAAAATGGTCTACCAACTCACAAATGCGCTGACTGACTAACCATACTCAATTTTTAGTAAGGCTGCGATCCCATGACAGCGCGACGGACAAAACACGCAACAGCAGCAAAGCAAAGCAAAAGCAACTCAAAGACAGTCACACGTACGGACTGCGCGGAATGGTGTGCATATAATAAACATAGCGTAAACACCACCAAAACAAAACGTCGTCGTCGTGTGTGCACACATACGCGACGCGCATGGGCTTCTGTGTGTTGCGATGTGCAGTGTCGCACACCAACGCACGTGTCACACGTGTGTGTGTGCCCGGCTGAGAGATTTTGTGTACGAATGCATTGTGTATGCATACGACTGCATGCGCCTGTGTGTTCGCCACACGCTGGCTCTCTCATCGTCACATTTGCTGATTTTCTCATCCACACGATTCCAGAGAGGAAAATATAAGTTATTGTTGCCGGACGAGCGATACAGCGAAGAGAACAAATAACCGCGTGTATATACACAAATGTACGCATGCCTAACCGGCAGAGCGGCGCTGCATGCATGAGTGACAGAGTCAAAGGTATGTGCGGGGTAAATATACAAAATAAAAAATACGTAAGGAGAAATATTATGTGTACTGACTGTGTACACAGAAAATCGTATACTGTATACATGCGATTGAAAATTCTCTCGTGTGTGCTCTTTTATCTGTCAGCATTTTGTTGTCATATTGACAGATAGGTGGAGCTATGCATTCGTCCACCTCTTCATTAAATTTCGGTAGCCGCTCGGTCTAATTCGACACTGATCGGTATTATCTGTGCGATTAGTTGTGTGAGTACGGCTGTCAGAGTGAAGTTTTGTGAGAGTTTTCTGATGTTAGTTTATGGAAAATGTGATTGTTTACATTTGAATGGTAAGTAGTGGGTGGCTTAAGCATGTATGTGTATCATTTATTGGTAGTAATTCGATTGTGTGCACTTTTGCAATGCCAGGCATGTTTTAGTGATGCAATAGGTTTTTTGCATATAATTGAATAATGGTTAAATGTGTCATTGAAAAATTACTGTCAAAAAAGTCCTGCACACCTAGCCGACAGGTTTATAATATTATCTTATGTTAATACCGTCTCAAAATGTTAACAATCATTCAAAGTCGTTCAAATGAAATTCTAACCCTACTTTTCACGTTTCTCGCGCTCATCCATCAAGCCTCTCTTCTGTACACACAACAACTGTCAATCACTCTCAGCGCGTGAAATGCCACATCACACCGGGCGCTCACTCACTCGCACTCGCCTCGTGTATATACAAAACACACAGAACACTCACACACACTCATTGCGCGTATATACAGCGTCAGCGTGTGCGCGCCGGAGACAGACACGACAGTGTTTGTATTTTAAAAGACAGCAGCGCGCGCAGTGAGAATGACGCCGCCCCGTACGGTTGGGTGGGGCTTCATAATAGCACCTCTCAGCCATCGTCATATGCAACACAATGCGATAGCTCAAGTAATTGACGTCGATTATTTATTAATGCTATGGCGACGAGTACTGAAATATGCCAAGACGTGGTTGGGTGTGTTGGTGTGCGTGAGCGAGTATGTGTACATACCGTGTATATATACGGTGTGTGTATTCAATGCTCTGTGTATTGGTAAATGTCTGATACACTCGATGGATTTGTATTATTTTTCGATTGTGCATTTTCTATATTATTATTATTCTGCATTTCGCTATTTACTCGCTTCCACACGCACGCGTCGAGTATATGTTATTTGGGATTTGGCGCTCTCAAGTGATATTTTCACTGATGGGTTTTGTATGTTTATTTGGCGCACTGCTTTGTTTTTCGCGATCATTATTTTCAAGTGTTTGTACCCCTCATACCGCACCCTTCTAACAAAATATACATACCGATAAGTTTCACCGCTTGAACGCTGCTCGGGTGCAAAATGGCAACTGCCTGGTGTCACGGCCGGAGTTTTCTGCTTTGTGTTCGAATTTGTTCACCCTCTCCGACACCCCCGCCACGCACGAAAGCGAAAAGATGCTTTGAATATAGATTTTTTTTTGTAAAATATTTTAGCCAAAAAATCGATTATCTTGTGTTATGTACAATCTCGACATTTACTGGTTATTTGTGCGTGCATGAACACAAAAGAACTCGCGATTGCTGTTGAAAGATTTATTTTGTCTGAAGAGACGAGGCGAGAGTTACTTGAAGGGATAATAATTGAACTCGAATTGGAGTTTTTATAGGTTGTAAATACGTATACTGAGCCAAGTACTTGATGAATATAATACACAACATTTATTTGTATAATCAAGTTTTTCGTGTGTACATTTTTAATATATTAATTTATAATAATATTATTCTTATTAAAAACGATTCTAAATATTTCAGAAAGTGTTTGTATCATATTATATAATTCGTGTATTATGAAGTGAACAAGAAAGAACATGCACAAGTCATGTTCAATCAGTATTAAATCAGTGCACACAATTAAGAACGGTAAATATTATTTGGTCTTCAATTGATCTAAAAAAAATATTGCCGCATTTTGATAATTGTTAATGAAATGATTATTAAATCATAAACAAAATGAATTATACAAATAAGCAAGAAGTGTTCTTGTGATTCAAAAACTCGAGTAGTTATAATTACATTGTATACTAACAAAATGTCGTATAAGCAAAATAAGCAAATTCAGTTTAGTGTTCCAAAATCTATGGTTTTTAATGCAGTTCAACATTTTAAAAATTCAAAATTCAAAATTATTTCCATAAATCGGCTAATGAAATCTGAAGTTTCGACAAGATATATACCAACAACCATACAAAAGATGGCGAAAAATCATAACAAAGCAGTAAAACAATGTGAAACAAATTTTATTTAAAGATAGAACTAGACTGGGCAACATGGCTTCTATTTGGGACACAACATTTAAGATCTTGGCTAGATAAATAAACTGAGGGTTTGGGTATTTTTTTACCACATTTTTGGTTTTTGTAAATTTAGAATTGTATCTAAAAATGTAAATGTTTTTTTGGTGTTTTAGGAAAGACTTCTTTTTAGGTTTTTAGGCATTAAGGCAACCCAAACAAAAAAAACTACAAAATCTGGCTTAAATACAGGAGAGCGAAAATGCCCGCAAAATCTACAACTGCATAAATATTTTAGAAAAATCGATTTGTTTATTTTTGGTTTAAATAATATTTTACTTTTATCGTAAAAACAGTAGGTATACAGTAAAAGCTTATTTGAAACTGAAATGCTTTTAAATATCTCTTGCCAAATTAATTGTTGTTGTTGGTTACATTTTTCGAAACTTTGAAACCCAACGAAATATTTGTTTATAAACAATTGACTGCTTAATTTTTGGAGACAATTTTTTTTATTATTTCTTTAAAATTTCATTTAAAAAACTTCTAATACGTAGTCCAGCCAATACTATAAGAAAATGAGTCTTCTGTTCCCTGTTTTATATAGTTACCGAGAAAACCGCCCTCTCTCCTGAAGATGTAAAAATTACAATTTTTAAGGTGGGCTCTGTCGCCGCCATTTTATATAAAAATGATAAAAAAAGTCATATATACTCAATTCTCAAAAGAAAAGAAAATTTTCTTTTTTCAACTCCCAAAATTAAGTAACGAATTAAACATTTTTGGTTTCATACCCAGATTGACGATCATGTTGTTTCTGTACTCAATGCCAAGGCACACACACTTCAGTGTAGATAAATCCTAACGGACCTGTTCCCAATTCCGTCCGGTGAGCTATAACTCGCCAATACAAAAATTGTGTTGTACTCACCCGTGAGCACAGCTGTTTCCTGGCCTTGCTGAAGAGAGCTACTGGACTCCGCGGGCGTGGGATAGGGATCACAATTTGCCTTTTAATATACAAATGTATCGTAATTCTAACCTTAGATCTATACAAATTCTTAAAAAGTACTTACATACTACACTTTGGCCAAAGTTATCTTCCGTGGTGGCCGCACGTGGCTCTCGGGCGTGCTGTATCTCTGCAGGAGCCGCACGTGGCTCTCGCTCGTGCTGTGCGATGGGGGCCGCACGTGGCTCTCGCTCGTGCTGTGCGATGCGGTGGGGGCTGCCCTGCTGGCTTGCTGTTTGCTGCAGATGGCTGAGGTACTTCGGTGTGGGTCGCACGTGGCTCTCTGATGAGCTGGGCAAAGGATCCTCGAACGTGGCTCACCGGTATGCTGGGCGCAACCTGGCTGCACGTGGCACACGCGGTCTCCTTTCCCAATCCCTATCACAAACTCAACCTTCTTCTTCGGCTCTTCAAGCTACACCCTCGTCTCCTCTCTCTGTTGATTTCCGGATCATTCCCTTTCTCCCACTTAAAGTCTAATTCCATATTTAATTTTCTAACAAGCTAGATATAGTATTGCGTTCAGTGCCTCGTTAACCCATTACTCTCCATTCGAGTGGGGCCGAGTCATTTCGCACGCAACAATGTGTCATTCGCATGATTGATTGTATTATATTTGGATTTCGATCAGGTCGCTGTACTTCAACTGCCTAGACATAATCTTGATGATTAGACATTCCATTCTCCAGGTGCTTCTAGACTACTCTAATACTTTTGACATAGTATTATCCCATTTTGTTTTCTGTAATTAAGGGGGTTTACTTGTGTTGAGCTCGTTTGGTGTAATTGTGTGCTTCGCGGACAATTTGACAGCCCATCATGTTTATGATTTAATTACTGCTTCGAATCCTTCATTAAAGATTACTATAACCAAAAATGTGGTAATCTATACTATTTTTGTCCCTGAATGGATGTGTTTCGGCGCAAAGGTCCAAATCAACAAAGATTCATTGTTATTTAGCGTTTTGGTTCCCAAGCATCGATGTAGAAGTTCATCGTTTGTTAAATATTCATATATGGGTCTTATAGGTTATTGATACGATTTATATAAAAGTTTTGCTTTTCGACTTCAGCAGGCAACCTTATATATAATTATCTGAATGATCTTTACATTGCTGGCAGCCTCTCTAATTTTCTTCCATTCTGTCCTTGTTCCAATCCTTTTTCTATGTTCGCTACTGACTAATGATGTTCTATCTAGTTAAACAAATTATCACACTACTAATTTCCTTAAAATACATAAGTATACATACTTGTTTAAATAGCTAAACTATGCAGTATTATTCGTAATGGTAAATTGGCTTAAACGAATACCTCCCACCCGATTAGATTAGACTTAAATTTATATCCTTTCTCGCAATTAATAGCCATGGCTAAAACATGTTTTATAAATCATATTCAATTCATTTTCTTGCATTTGTTGTTGTGACTACATGTATTTTCAACTATTTTTTAATTTTAAAATTAGTTGTTAATAAATTATTTGTATCTAAATTAGTTGTACTTTATTACGCTCTCCGATTTGTACTGACCTGTATTTTAAATTACCGTGATTTAGCAATAAATAAATATTTTCTAATAATCAATATAATTTTTTTTACATAAATTTAAAAAAAAAATATTTAAGCTTGTGGAATTCATTTTTTATTTAAATACAGATATTCAGCAATTTTACCGTTTTATAATAATTATGGATTATGCATAATAATATAAATAATAAATTATTAAATCCACTGAAAGATTTTTAGCATTCTCATATAATTATCAAATAATATTGATAATTAAAAAAAAAATGTATAAATTGGACTACACTTCAGTCAGCAAACCCAAAAACTTAACTCTTTAGGACATTCCAATTTGTTAATTTTACTATTTAAAAAAAATATCAAAAAGTATCAACCAAGTTTACAAGTAAAAATAACAATTTGCACCATGAGTTTTTATATAGTGAGTAAATCGCAATAAATAATTTGTGTTTGTAATTTTTTCGCAAATTATAATTATTAGATTGTGACAATGTGTTTTTTCACTTTGTGGCGAAGTCTTTTTCACTTTTTGCAAAATCTCTCTAATGTCACATAATTTACTTTTTTGCTATGGTATTTATATATTAAACTTAACTCTTTTAAAGTGGTCTCCTTTTAAATCCAATTGGGATGAAACTCAAAACATAGACACGTTTCCGAAGAGAAAACACAAAAAAAATTTTTTGATAAATATAGAATTTATATTAAAATAGCTTCAGTGTAAGTAATTTAAAATTATAAAATTAGATTGTGTTTCTATCAACAAGTCTTTTGTCTCAATAAGCAAAATGACTGTTTTCTATGAAGCATAGAACACATACTATTATGTATTTGCCTTTTGGCAAGTAGTCGATGAGGGACTGGTTTGGCTGTTGTGTTGTACCTGGTGTGTAATAAAGGCCAAGCCGGCGCAAAAAGTCCTTTGCATTGCGTTTCAATCGGTCCAGCAGCTCCTTAGAAGTGTCCATATATGCGCGGCACCTATCGCTTTCTCACTTGCAAATTAGTTCTATTTTGAAAATTCGCTCAGAAAATATCTTTGTAGACGCTTATGTCTCTCTCAACTAATTTATGGACTTTTTTAAATGATTTCCTCAGTTGTTGCTGTTTTTGGTCTTCCCGAGTACACGCTCGTACGACCAACGTTGTGTAGGGTTGAAAACGATGCAGCAGACTACCCGTAAAATTAACTCTAACGCAGCTTTGATTTTCGAAGGATTTTTCCCTTTCAAATTCAAGAATTTGATAACGGAGCGATATTTGATTATTTTCTTTTTTTAATTGACATTGACTGACACAAACGAACGCCAGATAAAAACTGTAAGTCCAAAATGGCTGAAATTTTGAAAAACACCATCTCCATGTTCAAACCAGAAACTTTTCAATCCACCCACGTACAAGCTGGTATCCTCGCTGATAACAAAGTATGTCATCATTGTAAACAGATAGTACATTACGACGACAATCACAATATGAATGATATTGATTTAGGAGGAGATGCGA
Organism: Bolitophila hybrida; assembly: GCA_027564075.1. Taxonomy (NCBI): domain Eukaryota; kingdom Metazoa; phylum Arthropoda; class Insecta; order Diptera; family Mycetophilidae; genus Bolitophila; species Bolitophila hybrida. Next base: position 10,072 of record JANSTU010026691.1, read on the forward strand.
TACATATACAATTGAAAATTGTTTAGAAAATACTTCTTATTTCAAATAAAACAAAAATGTTCTAAATTTAAAATAAATTATTATACAAAACCTTTTGAAATATAAATTTAACCCGAATAAAATATAATATATTATACGGATAACATTATACAAAATATTTCTGTGCGCATAAAAGCTCGCATAATTATTATGCTCGTTGACATAATTAATATCAAAGCTAGTTCCGGCGTGCTCGTGCGCAGGTTGCAAGTAATGATAATGATTTAAGCGTTTTTTGTGCAAATAAATTTCGAAAAGCGCGCGGTCGTAAACAGTAATTATTATGTGCGTACCGTTTTTTTTTGTATTCGCTGTTTGTTGTTTGTTTACACTAATATTTCAAATAATCAACTCCCCCTAAACAAAAGGTGCGCGCGCACACACACACACATTATTTATGTGAAAATACCACTTTGCATGTGTACGTAAACATAACACACACACACACATAAATAGTGTTGGTAATTTCTCTCGGATTTATTATTTATCGGCCATTAACAGCATCGCTCGTTTATTGAGATAATTAATGGTTATTTTAGGATAAAATGTCGCCGACTAAAATGTTTTATATTCGTGTGTTAGTGTGAGTGTATATAATATTGCACACGCACACAAGCTCGCACACAGCGTGTCTATATATGTGTAATGCGAGCATTTTCCGCACATAAAATATGTATACACTCTGAAACACACTCACTCACACAAACAGCAGAGCTCACACAGTGCGAAAATGTTGTAATTTCATAATTTATTCATAAATGGCATAAAATATGCACAATGCACGACAAAAAAATGCAAATGCATTTAACAAAACAACGTTATTATTATTTATATACGAGTATACTGCGATATATATTGACTTATGCACAGCAGCTGACGACGCGACCTTTGCGGCTCTCACTAATTCCTCATATAAATAAACTAAAAGATATAATATAACAATAACTTATCAAATGAATTCACATTCTTGAAATATTAATAATTAACGCACCTCCGCCACAGAACGAACACGTCAACGAAAAACGTATTTAAAAAAATCGCACAAAACCCACAATTAGCATAAATTTCAAATAAATTCGATTGATTTATCATTTCAACTTTTCTGTTGTTAATTCATTTCAATAATATTATTTTTCTGTGTGTTTGTGTATATCATATTTTTTAGGTATATATTTTTGTGAGAGGTCGTCCATTCTCGCCCGCTCATATAATGCATACAATAAAAATTCTCAAGCCGTCATCACGTTCTGTTGCTGCAGTTGCATTTAAAGCGAGCGTGGTGCATTTTCGATGTTGTTTATAATATATATTTTCGAGTGAGCCCCGCAGGAGCGAGAAACGCTTATTTTTGTATTATATCGTATATATATTTTTAGCAAACGCACCTTGAGAAAAATAAAGATCAGAATTCTCATCACTCGAACAGATAATAATTTCAAAAGTTACGTGATTTATGGGCCTATGCGTTGATTTGTTACGCTATGATATAGTACAAAAATATACTCTTGTATTGCGTATATTTTACTCCATACGTTTATTTTCTCGAGAAAACAGCGAAAGAGACGCACTTGAAGATAGCGCTCTTGCTGTGTGCGTGTGCGGTAGTATTATTTCTACTTTACGTAATCGTATATCTACGCAACAACAACGTAACAGTCAACGCAGCACATATTGTCACCCCACGTGCCCTAAATTCAAGGACAGTCATTTATGGATTTTTTTTAAGATAATGTATACTTATGCAATTTTTGGGTAAATTATTTTATTAGTATTTTAGCTAACAATGATTATTTTATTATTTTATTGCTACATGGAGCGTTTATGAGCTCTGTACCTGCGCGTGACGGGAAAAATCAAAGCGTATACTTAAATATTACATTGTATTTAAAGTTAAATTAAATTATTTACACATTTACATCATACATTTAAATAAATTTCCTGCATTTACATAAATTTTACAAAAATAATAAACATTTAATTTTAAATAATTTTATAATTGAATTTAGTAATAGTGTTGTTAATGTTGGATTAAGAATGAATACTTCACTTAATTTAATAGATCATTATAGGAAAGGTACTGTATATAGTAGTAAAATAAGAATATTGCTAGGAAATCACTTGTTATTCCACATTATGTTTGTTAAAGAGTTATTTTTGTTTTATCTAACTGTAATTTTTTTTTTTTTAATTTTATCTTTGTTTATTTTCATATGGATTGGATGGATTTGACTAGTAAAAATGTTCATTTTGGATATTTTTCTAGTTGTTAGATATCTAAATAATAAAAACTCAATGATTTTAATTAATACTAGAGTTAATATTTAATAATAGTTTATGTTAGGTAAAATATTTCAAAAATATAAAATGTGTGTGACTTCTTTACGTATCAAATTTCGAGTATACAATGCAGGAAATATAATACAATGTACAGTACAATAAGTAACAGGTCGGCTGAAAAGTTTGTATCGTTTCAATGAAAAACACATTTTTTTGTCAAAATTCATTTTTATTATTCAA
>JANSTU010026702.1:0-12626 GCA_027564075.1 Bolitophila hybrida
ATATCAGCTCCTATATATATAAGACGGTCGGAGTTGCTGCTCGGCTCTGACAAATTGAATAGGGAGTAATGGGGTTAATGACAAAAGCACATATAACATTCTCCTAAAACTTAATTAACAATTATACAGCACCGAATGCGACAGAATATATAATCAGCTTTCTCTCTTTCTTTCTCTTGACAGTCGCTTGCTAGTGTGCAGTGTTTCTGGGGGGTGCATGCCCCGCATTCGCTTCAAAGATTTGGTGATTAATGTGTTTGTGAATGTTTTTTTTGTAAGGTTGACATTTTTCTTTGGTTTTGCGGGGTTCAAATCTTGCGGAACTGAACGGTTTTCGTCTTTGAAGCTTGCACAGCAGGGGATGCGAGCCATTATATAATATATATTATGTCATGCTGAGGGTGCAATTAGGGTAAAGACATGCGACGACTTCCGACGTATTACACTTATATTTTGGTTGTGGCCGTTCTGTTTTGTGTGAGTGTGTGTTTTAAAATGCGCATACAAACAAAATATAGGGTAAACGTATAATTGCTCTAATATCCTCGGGAATATATAAAAGTCCTATGATCGTATATGCGATATTGTGTGTTTTAAGGTATTTTTTTGTATCTTGAAAATATATGATAAGAAATTTAATGTTGGAAAAGAAAAATTGTTATGCCTGTAGAAGGATTCGAAATAACGGCCCCTGGGTTGGGAGAGAATAACCTAGACCACTACTACTAAACACAGCATATATTAATTGTATAAAAGGGACATTTAAACATACGTACGTTAATCTATAAATATTAATATTTAATTAACTATAGCAGAAAGTCTTATTTGTATGTAATTTTACTGAAAATTTACATTTGAGCTCGAGGGCAAAATTACCGCTAAATAAATACTTACTGTGTTTTCTTGTAAATGTAGGTAATCATAATTTTCGTAAAATTAATTAATTAAATATTTTATGTTTTATGGTTTCTGATTATTATGCTAATCCTACAAAAAGTACACAAAAAACATTTATCTTACTGCGATTAATTTGACTTCATAAAACATTTCAAATAAAAGTAGTACTCGAGTACGAGTATGAGTGCCTTTTAATCCAGATTACTTATACTTATACTAGAAACCATATAAATAACATATATGTTTAAATGTACGGAGAGTATACAAGTTTGATAAAAAGCGAGCTCTCCTAAGCCCTCTTTTTACTAATTAACAAATTACGTGTGGTGAGAGTTTTACTCAAATAAATAATAAATAAATAAGACAGTAAATAGGTATAATTTACTAATATATATGAACATAATTAAAATCTCAATTTTTGTGGTGTTTATGTTTATTATTAAATAAAAATGCATCCTTAACTAATTAAAGAAATACTTATTTTTTATTTTTAGAACCCTTAAAATTAATTTAATAAAACCCACTAAATTGAGAGCCCTGAAAATATAACATTTCAACACGAGAACTAGTCGATCATCCCAGTAATATCGATGGGGAGTGACGACCTCACGAAGCCGATCATTCGGAGATGTTACTGGGCAATGCACATTGCGTATGCCTCACGAAAACGTCCGATCGTTCGGGGTAGGCCCATATAATCCTAGGTCGAGTACAGTCTCGTACGAAACGGTTCACCTAGCCGTAAATAGGTTCCGCGGGGATGGTAAGCCCCAGAGAGCAGCAACATTGCTGTTTGCTCATTGCCCCATCACGGATGAGGTGCTGAAACGCGGTGGCTATGGGCGATATATACCCGTTAAGGGAAGGTGATGCCGCACACCGGAATTATTAACCATTACGGGTTCACACGAGTGGTCAGGTCATGCTAATGTGCTGTTTGTGCTGTGCTACTCCTATTCGAGCTACGGTGCTCTAACACTCACAACACATACCCGATAGTTAGGAGTCTTAATTTGCCCTGACGCGACTCTAACAACTTTGTAGAGCAAATGCGCATATTTTTGAGATATCCCTATGCACCGAGGTCTATCTTGCTTTTTTTTATACGGAATCGTGAATCATCAACGCCATCATACACTTATTGTTCTATACTATATGTTAAAGGATGACATATATATTCCATTATTCCAAACCAATAGCCTATTTCAGAAAAAGACTATTAATAACAAGAGGAACCTACTAATTTAAAGTGCTACATTCGAAAAACACTTCGGTCTGCCGGCCGGGATTGAACAGGCGACCTCCCATAAGCCAAGCCAACCCACTCGGCTATAGCTATGGTATAGGAGTTAGGATAGAAACCTGCAAAACCTGACACTGGCTTCCATCATTGTCCCGTCGATGAAGAATTGCTGCACTCGTTTCTCGAAAGTCGATCCAATCATTTTGACAATTTTAAGAGAGAAAGAAGAGAAAGAATTCTGCTGCAGAGAATTCATATTACAACATTATCGTAAACCGCTTCAATATCCATAAAATCTGCAATGCTTAAATGTGAGGTAATATTCGACCTTTACCTGGTTTAGGTATTCCTAAGGATACATTCCACTTTAATTGCTATAAAACAATAGATTTATATAATGTGATGCGTAAATATTATATATTATTTAATATGTATTCTTTATAATATAATACATAAACAGACAAATACTATATACCTTCGACAATATAATATTAAAAAAACACACCACAAAACAACTACGCACAAATATTTTATCCCTTACATTTTGGTAACATCTGATCCTTTCTTGACTTTTTTGCTGTCGTGTGATGTTCGTGTACGTGTATAAGAATGAGATAGATTCGTTTCAGCCGTACGCAGTCACATGCTCAAATTTACATAAAATAACAAAAAATATCCACTATCACCGCAGAGAGGAAATGTTAGAAGCTTTTAAAAAGAATTCTACTTACACAATAAACATCGCACTGTTTGTGTGCTGTGTAAAGTATATACATAGGTATATAATATAAACTAAGGTACGTGGTCGCTGTTTTTGCTCTCTGCATTTGTATTTTACATCGCTTCGGTTTTTTAAACTTTTTAAAAGCTCTGCTCGCGAAGACTTATAAGTCGCTTTGTTGTGCAGTCGCACTATGCACGAGCCTAAACTCTGCATTCATCTGCAGTGTTAGTATTTACAAAACATGTTTTTTCATTAATGTACTTATTTTATTTATATATAAACACCATACACACACATACATTTATTTATACAGACTGTTAATATTTTATATGTAGGTCTATAACATACATAAATCCATTACCAGAGCAAAACGACCTTTGTATACAGTAATATTTAAAATTTTCAACACTGTTAAACGAAAAAATGATTTATTATAACGCTCATGTGTGTGTGCGTATATATAAAAACCCTTATTTTGTATATAACACACATATGAATGTATATGTATTTATATAAAAGATACCCGCACAATATTATATATTCTCCTACATATATCTTGTATTACAGAATATATAGGTTATATATTTGCTTTTTGTGTTGTCGAGAAAATAAATTCATAACACAGGAATAGTAGGAGGATGCCCCATGTCCAATAGATTTGCATTACGTGTTTTATTATTAATATTTTCTATTTTAACCGCGTGAAACCGATCCGTTATATATTGTATTCTGTATTTTAAATTACAGCGATGCGGAAACATGGGTTCGGCATCCGAGATCACAGGTTGCGGTAGGGTTGAATGGAGGGTTTGCCTCAACGGTTTAATGTGGACTTACTGATTTTTTTGTCCTATATTAAAATACTATGTTTTAGTGCCAGAGGCAATTCGAAATTAATCGGTTCTTAATCAAATTTGTATGACATGTAAAGGATATTAATTTTAAGAACGCTTGTTTTGGAAGTTTCCTTTTTACCGGGTGAACCAGGTGCTGTGATACTCAACTTTGATTCACTGTAACTTAGTAAATACCCAACGGATAATCGTGAAATTTGTAATCAAAGTAGACCATGATATTCTAATAGTAAAAAAATGTTTGAATTGCTAATAATTGACATTAACTAATCGACAGAAAACTTTGCAGGTAGTAGTTTGTGCGGGCACTCCGCTTGTATTTATACCCAATGAGTCCAAAATCAATTGGCACCTTTACCGAGAACACATCCTCGAGGCCACATACCAAGAAAATATATGGTTCATAAAACACTGAAAAACAATTTTTCAATACATTTTTCAGATCCTTTCATATCATATTTTCAGGAAATTTGTAGGATTGACATCCTAACAACGTTGGTTTAAAATGTTTTCTGTTTATCCTTATTTGCTTTTCCTAATTTCGTTTTGTTTTTTTCCTTCGGATTACTCGCTATCGCGTAACCAAGGATAGTCGTTGTTTTTGACGGTACCAAGTGATCATAACGAAAAAAAATAACGAAATTCGACAATAAATATTTATGCACATTTTTTTAATTTGTAAATGAAGAGCATGACAGGAAGCTGTTTCAAATATCGCTATTCTTTAAATACAAATAGAACACAATGGATTTATTAACTTTACGTTTATATTTGCATTTTGTATAATAATATAATTATTATTTATAAATCAGGAATAACATAATTAATCTACCTTGACTTTTATATTATGAAAAAAAAACAGTAATTTTATATTATAAATTAAAAACAAATCATTATTCATTTTTAATATTTTATGTTACATGTATAACAACACAAGGACTGATTAGACTTATAACTAGATATAATTAAACAAAATAATGTAGTTTTTTGGTTATAGGTATATGAAGTTTATGTTGGTTCTCTCTTTTCTTTCTTAATTTATTTAATTTAATAAATATGATAAGCAATTCGTCACCAAGGATTTAATAGGATTCAGGCACGGTGGATTATTGATCAGACTACAATATAACTTTAAAAAAGAAGTGATTTTTAAATTTAAATTGTAGCATTTTTTCTTTTAGCTCTTGGAGTATAGTTCAAAATTATAGGACCCATTATAAAGTAGAAGCTGAAAGGCATTGGAAAAGTGATTAGGAATTTTTAAATTGTAAATTGTAATTGCATTTTACGTAGCAAAACAAGGCCTCGGCTGTACGACTATAATGATATGAAATGTATCTTCCTGACAGATTTATCGTTTGTAGCGATAGAGATTACTTTATCTAGCTTAACCAAAGAAAGTCTAATATGTTATCTTGGACCCTGGTTCCGTTAAAGATCATGTGATTTTTTGAATCCTAGTTTCGTGGTCAATGATACGCGAACTCTTTAAATATGATTTAACTGCAGGAAAGACCGCGTTAGGGTATTTATTATGCCCTAAGAGGATGCTTTCTAATATTTACTTATATGAATACGATAATACTATAGATAATAATTAGTTGTATACGACTAATGATATGTTATGTTGTGTAAAGACCTATTAATATTGGTATTGATTTGTTTCCAAAGAAGTTTTTCATAATAAGTCTTAGAAGTAAGATTGAATTATATTAAAGTACTAAGTATATGATAAGTATACATTATTCGTAATTGTAAGAATGATTGAGTATATTTCATATATTATATATACTAAACTATAATAAAATGTTAAGTAATTTAGAATTTTATTTCCATCTATAAATATTTGCTATATCTACTTGCAAACCTATTTAAAAGCATTGAGCACATTCAAACACCAGACACAAAGTATTTCCGCACACACCCGATGATTTCCTTTTATAGGCGAGCACGCTAAACGCTAAATAATCAATCATGCAAATCAAACATTGCAAGTATGCAAATCCGTATAATTCAGTCCGGCGGCATTGTGCAGATTTTTGCTTTTGTCATCATCCGGCACATGGCCTAAAATACACGTAATGTAAAAAGATTGTATAGGGACTATGATGATAAAATGGAGAAAAAAACAATTTCCTGAAAAAATGCCATCGCGAGCATTATCAGAATATGGCGTACCGCGACGATGCGCAGCATATAATATCAGTCGTTCGTAATACTATAAAAAAGAGGTTTGCCCTCCACAGTTAAAGATGATTTAAAATGCTCGGTGAAGTATGAATCGAAATGTTGGCACGTTGAATGAATGCATTACGATGAATGCATATCTGTGTGTGTGTGTATGCGAGTATAATGCGGATTTTCTCAGCAGTCGTCGCGAAGCTTTTGTGTCCGCCACTTTGAGCGCGGCGCATAATAATCATATTGTCGGATGTGGCGATGGTGGGCCGTGTGGAAAAAGGGAAGCGCATGGCGTGTGCTTATGTTTGGAATTGTGATCACTGCAGAGGCTTCAGTTAGTTGACTGCAGCTTTGCCAAATTTACAGCAAACGCAGCGGATTTCAACATAGGACAATAGTAACATAAAATATTGTGGAATCCGACGTGAGCTCGTGCCGGTAACCTATATTAAAACACATGTACACACAATGTATAACCCATCGCGTTACAGCTGCACTGCTGCGCGTCACATTATCCGATGAATGCAATACTAGTCTCCCACACAGCCCACTATCGTACTACAAAATTGCCATAAACGCCGATTGCATGTGATTAGATAACATAAAAGCGCTCGACGCATGACCACCGCACCGTCAGTCGCTGCAGTACATGGACTTGGACACGCCAGTCTAATTGGCTGAGTGACGTTCCGATGTTATTTGTAACGCAATTACATACATTCTGTGTTTGCTGTATGTCTATATATATATATATATATATATCTATGTTTCTGTGCACACTGCACAGTATAGCATTATCTGCATTATTTATGTGATGCGCATTGTACGAGGAGATTTTGTGGCAAATGGACGACACGACATTGAACTTGACCTCATAAAGTCTGTAATTAATTAAAATATATATAATTATTTATAATTTTTTTATATACCGTTTTCCTGGTGACATGTTGATTTATTGAATTTTAAAAATACTGTAATGTAAATAAAATCTCCAAAATAAAAATGGCTTATAAATTATGCGTGATAATAAAAATAAAAGAATTTGGCGAAAAAAAATTAAATTTATTAATATGATTGCGATTTGATTTGGGTGTTTTTATTTTGGGTATTTTCATTTTGGGACGACAAAACAGAAACATTTTTTTATGAATAGTTATTTATGTACTGATAAAGAGTTGAGAATAATCTGTAAGCGCTTTCTTTGATCTAACACTCTCGTTACAATCGGATTTTACTAACAGTAACAATTGTAATTTACAAGATCAATTTTTAAAAGTAAATTGCATTTGAAATTATATTATATAAGTAATACAAATATGGACCAAGCAATTGCAACGATTTTGGCCTCATAAGTAATGGCAAGCAGGAGAAGAGCCCGATAAATTAGAAAATAAACGGCGCAATGTGTTGACGAAGGATTGGATGTCCGATATGCGACCTGAAGAGCAGCCATTATATCGACATTTTTGAAGAGTGAATTCTAGACAATTTTACTCTCTTCTGGATTTAGTGACACCCCATTATTAATAATGAAAAACTAATATGACATTACGCTATCTGGCTATGTACATATTTCAAACATCTGACAATGTCCTAAATGTCTGGTAATACATAACCAAGGGTGTCCAAACGATTGACATATGTATTACAATTTATTCTCAGTAGGCGATCTGACAATCATCTGACAACGTTGTTAGACAATAATCAGCAGTTCACACGGTTGTAATATATTTGTTGTAAGATTGTAAGATCTGACAACCCTCGGAACATAGTTTATATATGTATATGTAATTACAAACATGCGTATTTGCATTTTAAATTATTTTTAAGAAATACAAGTTATATGTGTAATATTATACGAACATGTAAATTAAACATTAATAACTAGAAAAAATCATTTATGCTACGTTTTTAATGTTATATTCACAATTTAATTTGTATTGTATACTTTTGTGTATATTTTTTTCCGTCTTTTAGGGTAATTAATCTAGCATAACTTATATTTAGTACATGCACTTTGATTCCATAAACTATACGAGTAACATTATCGAATCATTCATATCCAAATTTGAGAGGTCGTTCTAATGCAAAACGTGTGCAATGAAATTGCAGACTGTATATCGTAAACAAAATCATAATACCGTGTTTCCATAAAACCATTTTACAAATCGAGCTTTTGCGTATGATTTCGAAATATGGCAGCGTCGCTTGTGAATCTTTTGAATGGAAAATATATTTTGTCGCCACATTGGCTCGAGCGTGAGCATATTTACGGCGCGTACTTAAGGTTTATACGACGCATTCAGAATAGAAAGAATACACAGAACAATACATGCATATATACACCATCACCAGCGGCAGATCGGCCGTCTTATTTACTGGCCGTTACTGGATTGCGTCTGATGTGTATGATGTTAGCGTTTGTGCGTGCGCTAGACAAAAGAGACGAGCGAAAAAGCTCTAAAAATAAAACATGTGTCGCATTGCATTAGGATTCCGTGGACGCACACACACAAATATATATATATATATATGCTATATACATCTATATATTATATATATATTGCATGACACGCGTCTGACGCATAACAATAAGCAATATAATATGAGGAATAATTATTAAAGAAAAAAAAATCGTTAAAAGAAAGAAAATCCCAAAATACCGTGCAATAGAAATATTTCGGTACTGCAGATATGTCAAATATATACACAGATATACATTGGAATGTATATATAAATAGAAAAATAAACTATATATAAATATGGAAGGTAATTAACGCTAAACGACAAGACATGCAACGGGCGCGCGCACGAGTTGTACAAAATGGAGTATACCTGTCAAGTGAATAGAAAATAAAAAACTGTTTTGTTAACCGATAACTGTGTGTGCACGACGGACACGATGAAACAGGGCAGAGCAGCAAGGTAATACTCGCGGTGAGAATTTCGGAATGAATTTCATATATGTGTTTATACACTATTATAAAAATAAAACATTTATGTACAATATATGTTGCTGGCGAGGTATCATATTCTAGTTAGATAAAAGGTAAAGACACTGAACATATTTTATTTATAGAAAAGTCGTATTCGATATTAAGTTGAGTTTTATACTATATGTATGGATGCATTTCACGGAACCCGAAGTATACAAGATAGTTTGAAATGCATCCAAATGTCAAATATAAACCATATTGGTAAGTAAAAATTACCAATGAATATACAAACTACGTTTAAAAGCTAAATACTAAATAAAAGTGCTTGTATAATAATAAATATATAAGTTTGAAGTCTTTGTCACAAAGAATAATATATATTAAAAGATGCATGTCACATATTTATATAAGTGAATGAGATAATTAAGGATATCTATCCTTCAAAAATCTCTAAAAAAAACTAATTCGACATGTTTCATAGGAAGGATGTTTATGTTTCTGAGGGGTGTCTAGTTCGATTGTAATTAAAACACAATTATGTTATACATTTGTTAAAACCCGAAAACATCACGAAACCTTTGTGTAAAGCTTGAGAAAAAGTTCAGGTTGTGTGCCATTTTTTGTAGATGTGATAAATTATGCTACACTGATATGGCACACGAATGTTATTAATTATTGATTATTTCGTAGCACTTGGTTAGATTATGTTATTGGAGCTTGGAGGTGTGTGTCTTCGGTCTGTATGATGGCACGAACTGGACATTGAACGCATTTTTAAATCTAATCGATACTAATCGATTGGAATGTATGTATTATAGAGATCCATTATAATGGAACGAAGTAAACCTTTTACCCAACTATGGATCGGTACAGCTTGCATGAATGCAGCAATAACAACGGTAACTATGTGGTGAGCAGTACCTTATAATTTGTGCACAAGAGCATAGAGCATACATTTTTAAGTTATTTGTGCAGAGTTGATATTAAAGTATGGATGATATGATCTATGATAAAGGATCCAAACCCATTGCCAATGAGATCAAAATACGCATAGCAGCAGGTAGCCGTTGCATATTTCGTTTAGCAAGTATCTTCCGATCAACAGAGTTGACCCGAGCGAAGAAAGTCAGTGTCTACAAGACACTACTTCGTCCGGTGGCTTTGTATGGATGCGAGGCTTGAATCGCAGGATGAAGAAAGGAACTAGCCTATACGGTACATATTGGCTATCGCAAAGACCAGTCGACACCTCCAGAAAGACAAAGTACAGGTGGATTGAAAATATTTTATCTAATCTTGGTATAATGGGAGTCAGAGATTGGACTGCCAGAGCTCGTTACCGTTCAGTATGGAGCGGGGAGTTTGTGTAATCGGCCGTGACCCAGTTTGGATGTACAACCACGTGATGATGATGATCATAGTGATCATTTTTTTAATATAAAAAGTAAGATAGATCAAGGTACATAGAGATATCTCAAAAATTTGCCCAGCAAAGTAGTTAGAGTCACGTTAGGGATGTGTTGTTAGTGTTAGAGCAAAGTAGCTCCAATAGAAGTAGCACAGCACAATATGCACATTAGCTTAACCTGATCAGTCGAGTTAACCCGTGATGGTCAATAAATCCGGTGTGTGGCATCGCACACTGGGCCAATTTCCCACAAAGGATCATATGAGAGACAATTAAACTTAAAATACAAATTTAATAACAAATAATATTTTATTATTTTTAGTCATATCGTAAAAAGTGCATTTGGAATGCAAAATTGGAAATTATCAAATATTATAGTACCTAATTGTCAGATTGACAATCAATTTCAAAATAATTTATAGCAATAATAATTGCACAAATATTCACGCGTCAAAATACGCAAACGTCGCTTCTGAGAGTGGGTCAAGGAAACTCTGGACGTCACTCCCACGACCGACGCGGCGAAGCAAGCGCTCATACTCATACCAGTACACGTCTTTATTGACATACACTAAAATATAAAGAGTGAGACGGAGAGACGAGATGCTGCATCAGCATAATTTACTTACTATTTACATAGACACATAAGCTAGTTCACGTACAACGAGCACGGGTGTACGCAGCCATCCGCGTATCCCGCAGATTAATATTACTCGATCGTATGTATTTCTATACGTTCATATATGTACTATAAAATATATACGATTATACGATACATATGTATAGGCACTAGTATATTTTATTGTTATTTAAATGTATGTACCTTTTACATTGTCGTCTTTGAATATATTATGGTTGACTGCAATTGCAGTGTTTCCGGTGTTCGAAGAGATAATCGAATGAAAACGTGAACCACCATTGGTGACAGCGGCCTGAGTGTTGTGGTAGCAGATACTGAGCCTACTCTGCGGAGCCCAGCTCCGACTATCGATCACCGTTGATCGATGCTGATTCTGTTGATTTTGTGGATGCTGTAAAATATGCATTTGCTGTTGTCGCTGCTCATTGGTTGCCTCCACCACACTATGTCCATATGCTCCAAACATTTTTTTACAAAAGCTCGAGTCGAATTTAATTACTTAACTTGCACTATTTTGTAATATGTAAATTATGTTCTGCTCGAACTAAACATACACATATACACACTAACTAACTTTGTTTTAATTGTATATTCTAAATAAAGGTGCACTCCGCGTGTGTACAGCGATAAGAATATACGCAATCAGCAACGTGCAACACTCCGTACTAAATTTTCTTGTACTGCGCACACAAAACAAACACGAACACTGAAACTATATTATATTATTATGTAATAAGAAATATTTATTTTATTTGTGACTAGATACTTTATTGTTTATATTGTAATGTGACAGTGCGCTCCGAATGTGGTTTTAATTTTATCGTTCGACTATGACGCTGCAAACCGCACGGTGCAGGCACAAACTCGCAACTACGGAAATTATGTGTTATTTATACAAAGTGCATGCACACTAACACATAGACACAAACTCTGTACGCCTATCCAGCGCATCGCGAACTATATAATTTATGGACCCACTGTGCGTTAAAAGTTTTGAGTTTTAGTTGAATGAGAATTAATGTGATCGAGTATATTATAAGTTTAGTGTATTTCTTACGCGTGTCAGCGCGGGCGTGCTGCTGCAGTGATACTGAGCTTTTGTCGAGCTTTATTTTATGCACGAGTGCGATCGCCATCAATTCTGGAGGCTGTACGTGTACGCGATCGGCCAAGTAGATTTACCAAATGTTCTATATAGTCTTATACGCTATCTCTTTCGCACGTCTTTTAAAACTACATATATATAACCAGGCGACGCGCAATGCCTCAATTAACTTACAAATAGTAAACACACACACACACACATCACCCATACATATATAAACACCGAATTTCAAGTGCTATATGTGCAATTGCATAACATTAAATACACATGAAGTTAAACGAGTAGCATTGAAAGCTATACGTGTCGCACGCACACAATTTCGAATATAGGTACATACTCGTATATGTGTTTATATACATGTGTGAGTTTTGAATTGAAAAAGGCATACAGTCGTCTATATATGCTCAAAATTATGTATATACTGTTTATTTATTAGTCGCTGGCGAATGGGAATCGCTTTCCGGCGGGAAATTTATTAGTGATGATCGCTCTGAGTGCGCCTTTCAAGCCAGTTCGAGTGATTTATTGACGTGACACGGGTACAAAGCTACCCTATACAATATATTTTATATAAAGGGTTTTTCAATAGGTGCGCTTCAACTTTTTTCCGATAGGTGCGCTGAACGACGCCATGTTTT
>JANSTU010026713.1:0-12624 GCA_027564075.1 Bolitophila hybrida
GTTTACAACTAACGCTGCGTTATGCCAGATTTTACCCTGGTCACAGCCCCGCTATAGATGTTTACACATCAAAAAACCTCGACAAAATCTAAAATCCTGAGACTCGTGTGAAAATATTTTTTAAAATAAGCGACTGTTTTTATCGAAGATTTTATAGACTTATCTTAGAACCACAGATATACACAGATGGGCGATAGCATATATTGAGTGATCCTCACTTCGGTACTCTTAGATGGCCTAACAAACATTTACAAAACACATTCAAACAAATGTGACAGACAGAGTGACAGAGCACCGAAATGTGACATAAAACAAAGCAACTATCTGTGTATATCGCTGCTTAGAACTTATAGAACCCAAAATGAAATTACATTTGTAGCTTAGCAATGCTTTCTCTTTATCTGCAAATTAAAGTATCAGAATCAGAATGATAGAATAAATCTCGGAATAAATGCACCAAATGGTGCAATTATTTTCAAATTTTAAAATATAAACACATGTGCGCCTATTCCCTTTCATGGGCTTGGTATGGGTTAAATTCTAGGTTATTTTATTTTAATATATGACGTGTTGTTCTGACATTTGATATATAAACATAATGGCAATGACATATGTATTTTTGAAACTAAATACATAAATTAAAAACACGTACTACGGTTCACTAAATTTTGTGCCTGGTGCATCTTTTGCATCCTGAAAATGGTTTACATTGGTCGAGGTATTAACACAAAACATTTTTTGTTAATTATTTATAAAATTTAACAATTTTCTGAATGTTTCAGACGGAACGGTCCTCGATCGTCAGCCATGGTCGATTCAGAGACTCGTTGGAATGTTCTGGGGATTCGTCATGTTTTTCTGGATGTTGTAAGTGTGAACTTTTTTTATATTTTAATGAATATACTGAGATGCAAATCGATTTGTATATGCATTTGGACATATGCGTGTATTCCGAAAATAAATACCTGAGTTTTCCTCCACTATAAAACTTGTTTATCAAGTCATAAAATGTGTATTACAGTCTTAAGTCTATGGTTGAACCACTGACAAATAATCAGGGTGGTTCAAATAACAGTGAGTATCGAGGAGGCGGAGGCGGCGGTGGTCGTCGGTAAGTGGAGAATCATAATTCATTTAAACAAGACCTAAGCTAAAAACTAAAAATTTTAGTCCTCCTGGAGGTCCCCCGAGAAGAATCGGTCGCGTTACTACCTTATCCGATTGTACTATACCAGGCGGAGGCGGCGGATGAGCGCGGTAAAGTGCTTTAATCGATTCGTAACTGGACATTAAAGCACATAACTTCCGATAAGTTTATGAGATTGCCTCTTGAATGTAACCGTTATCTGCGAACGAATACATTCGTATGACGAATTGTTTTAAAACCACATGCTTGGAAAAATAGTTCTGAAGTGAGGATTCATAAACGAAGCAGACGCAGCGCATAGATGACCACAGCACCCAATACATTTAATTATAAATTTTGTCAACAGTTTTGTCTACAAATCAATATATGAATCATGATCCAAATACACCCCAATAATAAAATACATAATTTCAATAAATACATAATTTATGGAATATAAATTGTTTTTATATTGTCTCACAGATTTAGAACATATTATTATGAAGAAATTATTATTGATATACTATAATTTTTCAGTTTTCAAACAATGTTCAGCCCAACACCACCTAAAGAAGGATATTCTAAAGATTTTAGAAGCAGTGGAGGAGGTGGAGGAAATGGTGGAGGCGGTGGTGGGGGATCTGGAAGGTTAGTTAACCACCAATATAAATATGTATGTTGTATTTATAATTTCTATCCTTAGACCACCTGGACCTAATAAAAGAATTGGCGGAATCAACCATGCAGCCAACGTTACAGTGCCGGGTGGTTGTTCATCGTGTGGATAATTTTACTAGTGTCTCTCAACTAAACTACTACGTTAAATTGTCTTTATAATCAAACCTTATGTTTCTTTTTGTATTAATTATGTATTAAAACAATATATAAATTATAACTGAATACTGAAATTTTAGTACTAATTACATTTAATTTAAATACTACTATTATAAAATTAATTGTGCAACATACACCTACATCTTCTTCATTGCATTGATAATGTGGAGTATTATAATTAGAACCAGAAAAATAATGACTAAAATTCGAAGAGCTGACCACAGTCATGAACTTTTTAAATCGGTAAGCGGTACATACATGACTCCCATTAAGCGTTTCTGTCGAATTACTCCGTTTTCATCTTTGTCAAACTGACAAAAAAATATACATTTTTATTTTAAATATTTATATAATAATAACAAACCTGTTCCAAATATTGTGTTCCAGAAGGCGGACCAATTGGACAGATCAACCTTCCGCCAGGCTTAAGCTGATTTAAAAGCTATTAAATGAATGAAATGTTAGTAAAGTTAATAAAAAATCATTTATATCGTCATTATTTACTTCCTGTGGAGTATCCGGTGCTGCAGCGCCAACATGAATGGCATCGTATGGGGCTAGCTCTATATAGCCCAACCTACCATCTCCTTCTAAAATTACAAAACTACCAAATAATAGATTTTAATTGAATTTTAAATGCAACTTCGTACCAAATATCTGAACTTGACCAGATTCCAATAAATTCGGATCATCTGCTGTTATATTGTCTATGCCCATTTTTACTAATTCTGGTTGATGTTCAACACCAACTACAATTCCAGTGTTTACACCCTCCTTAGAATTAATAGCTCTTGCAATGCAGGCGGTCAAGTAGCCAGAACCAGATCCAACGTCTAGCACACGACCGCCTAGTTTTAGTTTATCAATAATGAGATCGAGGGCATATGCATGCTATATCAAAAGAATAATAATCAATATAATATATATATTTGCGCTGTTTGCTGATCTAACCATATGGGGTGCACTAATGGTTACACCATGACCAATACTTTGAGGTGCATCCATGTATGAATTATACTTGCAGTAGAACTTGCGATCGGTTGCAATCATCACGTCACGGACAATTGGATTTTTTATGATGCCATTTGCTACAACAACAAAAAAAAAACATTGTGGTCAGTAAAAAATATTGTGCTAAAATAATAAAAACACACCTTCCAATTGAAGCACTAGATCGGCATTATTCTTTCCAACCGAACGCCAAGCCATGTTTGATTTGTAACTCACACCGCAAAATAAATTGTGGTTGAGTACAAGTCGAATCAAAGAAAACAGTTTTTTCTTTTTACTTATAAAACAAAGACTTTGAGGAAAAATCTACCAACTACGGGTTGACGACTTCGACTTGACGTTCGATTTCAATGCAATATGCAAAGTTCGATGGTTCTTGCAAAATTGTTTTACGTTCTTCGTGCCAAGTGTGCAAAACAAAACATAAAAGATATATTAACATCAGCGTCGCCAACCAAATGTTGAAAACTATGTCTAGTTCACAATATTTAATTTAATGCAAAATTTGAAAGTATCAATTTATTTTTAAAAACAGCCTAATAGAAATAATTAGAATTTAAATTATAATGAAATTAATAGAAACAAAACATTTTTAAATACCGAGTTAAAACAAACAAAATTAGGGCTGAATATATTTATTTTCAAATATTACCTGCTTAAAGTACCAAAAAAACTTATTATTTCATAAGATTTCATTCTATATTAATTCTAAAACCACAAGACGCTCGGTGTATAATTTGTTATGCGAATAAGCTTAATTTCACATACCCTTTATGAGGCGTTTAAGACAAAAACAACAACAACCATACACATTTTCTCTGATCATTATTTGAAGTCTACCACATTGATATATTATATATTATATAATAAAATATTATAATGATCTATAAGTATATAAACTCCTTTATTTGAAAGAATTATTTTTGTATTTGTATTTGTATTTTTTTAAGTAACTGCATCATAATTTTAACTTCTAACCATCAAAAGTGAAATATTTACCCTATTTGTAAGTTTTTGATGGGAATCGATTAAATGGTTTTTGCAAAAAATAAATAAAATAAAACAGCTTTATTATATTTTACCCCTTAATTTCCCTTTTTAACTTTAAACTGTCACCACGCTTGAAGTATACATTCCAAAATGGTACAGGGGCTTGTTTACCTTTAATAATTTACCAAATATAAACAACAAGGACAAAGGTAATAGATCTAGTATATTATGTATTATTAAATGATTTTAAATAAAAATAGGTCGGTCCAAAATATGCCACTGTATGTAGCTTTCACTTTGAAGACCGCGACACACTACTAGTTAATATTGTTTAGTGCATGGAATTTTAATAAGTATTTAATGTCTGTTGCATGACATTGAATCATGATAAAAGGGATATATCATATTTGCACTAGTATTTGCATACAAATTACAAATGAAAGACATCTCAAAACAGCGCCGTCTATTGCAATTTGAGTTCACCATATTCATGGGTCATCCTTGTCTAATCTGGCAGCACTACAAAAATATATGTCAAAATCAGCTAATAACAACTACGCATTTATTATTGTTCAAGTTTCATACTTCATAGTTTTGCACTAAACAGTTTTTTATATTATATATTCATAATACTTTGGTACAAACAGGAGCTTTAAGGAACGCAGAGGTATAATATATATATACATATATTTAAAAGAATCACAGCGATTGTTAAATGCGGATAAAGATTTTGATTATTTTTAGTCTGTCATTTTTGTTATGTATTTGAATATGTAAGCATTTATATTTACTGTTGTTTTTAATTATATCTTTTTGAGTTTAAAAATACAAAATATTAGCATTGAAATTTTAAAAGATTTAAATATTGCGTAATCATAGTTTATTCAAACAAATAATAGGTTTAATTTTAGTACATCGAGACGCGATGAGTAGTCAAAGCATGGCAGGAGCTTCTACAAGCTGTAAGGCTCCAGGTGGAATTGATCTTACTGGTAAGACCAATAATATTTAATTATTTCTAAATATTTCACAATTTCCATCGTTTTTAGCACGTTTCTCCGAACAAATGGCTCAGCTGATTATGTCTCACGACTATTCGGACGTAACGTTTATTGTGGAAAATCAGAAGTTACCCGCACATCGTGTTATTTTGGCAGCTCGAAGTGAATACTTTAGAGCCCTACTATACGGTGGTTTATCTGAATCAACACAAAGTGAAATTGAACTAAAAATTCCGCTCGAGGCTTTTCGAGCATTGCTGCGATATATTTACTCTGGTTAGTGTGTGTATTACAAATTATTTTTTCGAAAAATTAATTTGTTTCATTCAGGTCAAATGGTTTTATCACAAATGAAAGAAGAAATCGTATTGGATACACTGGGATTGGCCAATCAGTACGGATTCACAGAACTAGAGGTGTACATATCAGAGTATCTTAGGCAGGTGCTATCCATCGACAATGTGTGCGCCATTCTGGATGCGGCTAGACTGTACAGTTTGGATGCACTCACCGTTGTGTGCCATACGTTCATGGATCGCAATACTACTGACGTACTAGTTCACGAGAATTTCAAGTCATTATCACAGGAATCACTGTGTGGTCTGCTCGAGCGAGACTCGTTCTTTGCACCAGAAGTTCAGATATTTAATGCTGTAAACGATTGGTGCAAACATAATCCTGAAGCTGATATTGAGGTAAAAACAACATTTAAAAACGAAATATTTTAATTATTTATGTTTTTTTAGACTGTGGTATCGTTTGTACGACTACCGTTAATGAATTTGGAGCAGCTACTTAAAGTTGTGCGACCCACTGGAATTTTAAAGCCTGAGTACTTGCTGGATGCAATTGAGGAGAAGACAACCTCCAAGTGCTTGCAGTATCGCGGAGCTCTATGTACGGTAAATATAGGTATTTCTCTTAACTTAATTTATTAAAATATTTTCTTTATAGGGCCCGAAGAGAATATAGCCTCTGCCAAATTTGGATCAAAGACTATTCAAGGAGATATACGATCAGCTTTGTTGGACGGTGATTACACATTGTATGACATGGATAAAGGTATCGTATTTTGTTTTCATATTAACTAGTCACAAACGATATAATCTGTAAAACAAAATATTGTTTGTACTTTTTTCTTTGATAATTGGCGAAGGTGATACAGGTAACTTAAAAGCAACAAAACAAAATGTCTTTTGCTCTATTTTAAGATCGATAAAATTTGATTTTGAACTATGTTTTTTATGATTTATTTCTTTAGGATACACAAGACATTCTATTTCGGAAACTGGTGATCAGTGCATTACCGTGGAGCTGGGTACTATCAGTATTATAAATCAATTGAAAATGTTGCTGTGGGACAGAGACACTCGTGCCTATTCGTACTACATCGAAGTGTCTGTAAATTATGAGCAATGGGATCGGGTGGTGGATCACACCGATCATCTATGCAGATCCTGGCAGATTTTATATTTTCCAGCAAGAGCAGTGCGTTACATCAAGATTGTTGGAACGCATAATACAGTTAACAAAGTATTCCATGTAGTCGCAATGGACGCCATGTTTACGAACAACACACAAACGATTGTTAACGGAATAATTGCTCCTACGAAGAACGTTGCCACGGTCGAGATGAGTGCCTGGGTACCAGAAGGTGTGTGTCGCACACGCAATGCTCTGTTAAACGGAGATGTAAAAAATTATGACTGGGACTCAGGCTACACTTGCCATCAGCTTGGTAGCGGAGACATTTTAGTGCAACTCGGTACGTTTAAAGGCCATTTTACT
Source organism: Bolitophila hybrida (assembly GCA_027564075.1). Taxonomy (NCBI): domain Eukaryota; kingdom Metazoa; phylum Arthropoda; class Insecta; order Diptera; family Mycetophilidae; genus Bolitophila; species Bolitophila hybrida. The sequence continues at coordinate 6,751 of JANSTU010026713.1, forward strand.
AGTAGAATATCAAGTTAATTACATTATTTAGGTCAACCGTATCACATTGGTTCGATTCGAATGCTGCTTTGGGACTGTGATTCACGCACATACTGTTTCTATATCGAGACTTCCACAAATCAAAAAGACTGGGAAATGGCTGTGGATAAGCGAAACGAGCATCTGCAATCGTGGCAGACTTTTTCGTTTACACCGCGACCGGTTGTTTTTATACGAATTGTTGGCACCTACAATTCAGCGAATGAGGTAACCAAATGAATGCAAAGTATATAAAGGGACCTATCTAATACTTACTGTATTTAACAGATATTCCATTGCGTTCATTTTGAATGTCCGGCACAACCAGCAAAAACTGAATGAATCAAAGATTCTGCAACCAAATCTTATAACTATTATATAATAACAATATATCACAGGCCATCTTCAAATCTAGATCTTTAGCACAACTTGTAAATTTGCTTCTTATTTAATATAATAATTACTTACCTTTACTAAACGGAATCTAATTAATATGATGTTCGTTTACCTACTGACTAAAATAAAATTTAAAATTATTTCACATTTTATTTGTCCGCATTTTTTAATATTATAAGATACATTTTTTTTTGTCTAAATCCTAATGCAGATAATCCATTAAATACATTTAAATAGAATGTCAAATTGTATATCTGCGCTATTCATGAAGTTGATTAATGCTGAGAATCTAATAAATATATGTATAGTTAAAAATTTATACTGGTGGGATGGGGTCCATGATGTAGTTTGTGTTGAACAGCTCATTGCAACATCTGATAGCAGCCGCTTTTCGAGCCAACTTCTTGCTGCGTGCTTCGCCTATATACTGTTTCCCGTCTACGTCGACACCAACACGATGGATAATGCCTGGTGGTTGACCTTCACTGCCTAATTCCACATATTGTGTAGCTGGACGCATCTAATAATATAAGAAATATTATCGTAAGTTTGTATTATCAATTAATCGGCCTGGCTGTATTACCATTGAAAGCAGCATTGATGGATGCATTGAGTCAGCATTAAGTGGAACCTCGGTACGAGCAGCTGGAATTTTTTTGATGGTCTCCTGATTATTAAAGAGTATAAATATAAATCGTTAAATTTTATATATTATAATATTACCGGTTCAACGACTTGTTGCAGCGATGGACTAGAATTTTTAAAATCGGGAATTTCAAATCCATCAGCTTGCCACTCAGTAAACAGTTTGTGCAAAGCAAACGATGCCAAGTGCATCATTGGTACTTCTTCGGCTTCATGTTCTCCCTCTTCCATTTCAACGTCTTCGTTATCAGCACCCGGTTGATCCGCGTGTTTAAGAGCACTCTTTGGTCGTAACACCATCTTCTGTATGATCAAATCACGTAGTGCCTTTTCGGAAGCATTGTTCTTGGCACTAATTTTGGTTGAACCTCTGCCCTCATAACGAATGTTGTTCACAAGAACCTCAGCGACAAAACCCTTCTCTTCGGGCATAATATTATACTCCGACAGTCTATTGCCGTTCAATTCGTTTAATGCCATAAGGGCATTTTTTGGTGTCAACATTTTGCGCAAAGAACGGTTTTGACGAATACGCTTCTCGCGAACTAAATATGAATAAGTATATTGTAAATAAAATCTGAAAGCTTGTTTAATTAACTAAATATAATTAACCTGTGGACTTTTTCTTGTAAACGCCCTTGACCCACTTTTTATTGCCACCGGGTTCAGATTCCGCTTCAGCTTCATCTCCTTCAACTACAGTCTCAACTGTTTCAATAGGTTCTGGATTAATGATAGGTGCCGGTGTCTCCTCCTTAACTATAGGCACATTAGGAACAGGTACAGTCTATAAATTATAATAGAAGAGTCTAAAATCAGATATCGACAAATAGGAAAACAAAAACATTTTCGAAATTTCGGAAATTGTTTTCATATTTAAAGAAAAGAATGATTAATTTTAATGAAGAGCAATCATTTCGGGCTTTTTTTAGCAATAACTAAAATATAAGGCCCCAAAAGAATGATCGTACATTTTTTTTATATTATTATTTTTTAGGAGATGTAGACAAATTATACGGCTAGGGTTATGAGCTTACTCTCCACGTCCGGTTGTGCTGGATCCTACTGCACTACAACGTTTGAGGCTCCGAGGTAGCTGGCGGCCACCGCTTCATCCACAGCAAACACATACACAGTCCAGCCAAGCTGGGCGTGCGTGTAGCTATGGACATTTCAAAAGCTCTACCCAAACGAACATTCGCTTAATATATAGTTTTCACGAATTAGTTTACCTGAGCCGACTAGTGCTTTGCGTCTCATCCGGCCCATCAAACGGTGCACACGACACTCGTTTGAAAGGTCGCTAAGAAAAAGCGATCAACAAAAGAACAGGTAAATAATTGGCCGGAAATTATATTTAATATAACTTCGTTGTAGGTTCGCAAGCAATGAACATAACTAATATTTTTTGACTGTACTGTTTTCATTTAAACATTTTTCGGGCTGTATGAAAATAATTACGAATTAGAAAAAAATTACAATAGTGATGAATGAAATGAAGGCATTTTTGGTCGTATGTATGTATAAGGTGTTAAATCTTAAATCTTATTGTATATGCCAGAACTGAAATGGCGTAGCATATAAAACATTTCTATTATAATTGTATTCGTAATAAATATTTGGACTACATCATCAATATTCAAAGATTATATTTTCCAAAAGACGACCAAGAAAAAAATCAATAATCAACAAACACTGCAGCACAGCTGCGATATCGATTCGAAGATGAAATGTAAAATGGACACACTCTAGATAGGTAGTTTTAAAATACAGCATAAATATTTAAATGAGGTTATAATTACAATAAAATAATACAAAACAAAGTTAATCCAAATAATTTAAAAAATACAATTAAAATATCTGTAGATTAGGATCAAAAATGAATGTATTAAAATTTAAAAACACTTACCGCTTGATTTACCACATTTGGTTCAGGTTTAGGATTTGAATTTAGCTCAAAACCAGCCGAAACAAATGTTTTTTTTAAAGGTGTTGTTGCCGCTCGTGTAGCTCTTGGGGTACGGGTATTCATTTTACGTGTTTCGGATTAATTAAAGATTTTTTTAAATTCAATAGGTAAGTGCGATGGGAGATTTATAGAGAACAAAAGATTCACTGATTGCGTGACGCGAAGTATCAAACTCCAGAATAAATATTAAAGAATAATATGAATAAGAATGACTTTGATTGAAGAATGGACATTGAATGTAAAATGAAACTATGAAATTGAACCAAGACCTAATATAACAACAGATATGACATGACGTAACGCCTACATACAAATTGCTTGTGTCATCAAATCATTTCCTTTTGTACACTCTTTCGTCAAGTCGAAGCGAAAATAGATGGCGTTATATTTAGCATTAATGTTTAAAAGAAATATGTGTATTAACAACTAGCAAAACGAAAGTCACCGGCGGCGTGGTGATCGATTTTTGAAGCTTATTTGACATTTGAAAGATGTAGAAAATTTACTGGTTCTCAGTAGTATATATAGTACTATTTTTAATTTAATAATATTTTGCGAGTTGTGAAACATGTTTTTAAGTTATTGATTAGACCTTAGTGTTTCAATTATTAAAAAACACAAATAATTGGAAAAAGTTAATATGGAGTCATTAATTTTCAAATATACGATAATTAGTTTATTATGTATTAGGTTTATATTTATATTTTGTTATTGTTTGCAAATACACAAAATCATCTTCTTTTAAGGGCTAATTACTGTGGCCACTGTATCTGATGATCATTTCAAGAGAAACTTGTACCGAAAATACTTTAGGTTGAAATGTTTAAGAAGTAAATACAAAACATATTATTATTTGCAAATCGCCAATAATAAAGTGTGTTATTTTTGTGTATATGCAGAATTTTATGGAAAAACAAAAGCTCTGTTGCCCTAAAATGTACGATTAAATATATTTACATATATTTATGTAACTAATTAAATTAGATAGACTATATAACATATATAGTATTTAACTCTGCGTTAATTTTGACATTTTGTGTTGTATGCTCAGACTTTTTGCTTAAGATATTTTGATATTTTTATTTATGTATGGAGAATGCATGAGGTGTCAAAATAAGTCTCCGGCTGGACATTAAAAGGGTCACGACATAAATACCGGGCATTTCTCTTGACATAATTTATGTTATGATATTCTATGGCATTCAAGAGACTTTTTGATGTTAGTACTTATGTCAGGACATAAAAAAGTCACGCGAAGACGCAGTGTAATATGTATAGCACCGCCAGCCATCTCATTCGATCCTTTAATCCCTTGTGGGACATAGGGCCAGTGTGCGATGCCGCACAGCGAATTCATTAAACATTACGGGTTCACACAAGTGGTCAGGTCATGTGCTGTTTGTGCTGTGCTACTCCTATTGGAGCTACTGTGCTCTAACACTCCAAACACATCCCCGATGGTTAGGAGTCTTAATTTACCCGTGCGCATATTTTTGAGAATTCTCTATGCACCGAGATCTATCTTGATATTTATATTCGAAATCGTGAATCATCAACGCCATCATACACTTATTGTCCTATACAGAGTGCGTGTGTATATGTTAATTGATGACATTAATGTTCCGTTATTCGAAATCAATAACCTTTTTTTAGAAATAGGCTATTAATAGCAAGAGGAACCTACTGTTTTAAAGTGCTACATTCGAAAAACACTTCGGTCTGCCGGCCGGGTTTGAACCGGCGACCTCCCATAAACCAGGCCTACGCGTTAACCCACTCGGCTATGGCTATGGTTATGGACAAAGAGATTTTATTATATTCTTGATCTCATCAATAGAGGAGAAAGTAGAGGCGTCTGTGTTTGGGTCCTGCATGCATTTTAGTTAGGTAACACTCAACGGAGCTCTTGATACGATGTCTAAGGCCAGCATTTAGTGTATGTGAGCGAGAGAAGGTACTGGCAAGAAGCTCGGCTTTGGCTGTATATATTATTGATGAAGTTGCGTCACAAGGGAGGGGCGCACATGACTTAACTTCATACCACGAAGCGTTTTTGATAGGTGACAGAAGTTATAATAAATTTAAACAACGCTCTTTGCAAACAGCATCCTTGATAAGCGAGTTTTGTGGAATATGTTAAAATATATTAGGTAAAGTTAAATAATAATAATAAAAAAATAAAATGTACTTTGATTTATTTACGCCAGGGTCATAAGTCAACTGATCATACAAAATATTCATGCTTAATTAAATCTAATTATGAGTTAAATTTATCCGTGCTTACATAAGCAATATTCGCCATACATTATAACAGCATTAAGCTACCAGCTATAAATGAAATTGATGTTCATGTGCATTTTTTTATTAAACAAAACTTCAATTAACTTTAATTTGCTTCGAAATTGAGTTACTCAAATAATACGCAGAGAAAATCAACTCTCAAAAACTAAATCACTCTTTCTTTTTAATCTCGCTATCAGTGTTATTTATTATGCTTTTTATAGTTACTTCTAAATCCATTGGACTTGACAATTTTATTATACTATTTAATTATGTATTTATTGGCAAAAGAATAGAAATTTAGACTCGCTTAAAAAATAGTAATTATTGTGATATTTTATCAAATTCAATAAGTTTAGTTTATTATAAGTGAATTGTAACCTATTAATATGGTGTGTGTGAAGACATGTTAGTAGTATAGTTGAAAATCTCGGATTGCCCACGTTTCCAATATTTCTTCTAACGTGTTTGCAGCTGGGTCATGGGAGTTCGCCGGTTCAATTCCGGCCGGCAGACCGAAGTGTTTTTCGAATGTAGCACTTTAAATCAGTAGGTTCCTCTTGCTA
>JANSTU010026735.1:0-12619 GCA_027564075.1 Bolitophila hybrida
CATTTTCCATGATATTTTGTTTTTTTCTAAAGTTATTCAATGTTTCTATACCGAAGCTCGAGATGGCGCACCCTGTACTAATGCCTTTTAGTTCTGGAAGAAAAAAATATTTCGTATGCCCACAGAAGTCGAGGAAAATCATTGCTTTTTTAGAGAAGAATACAAGGCTGTCGAATCGGAAATTGGCGGTAAAATCAAAGCAGCAAAGTACAGTCAGTACCTGGCTGGATTTCCACAAAGAACCCGGAAGCACAGCGCCGAGCTAAAAAGTTGAAGTCAGAAGGCGATGTATTATGTATTGTTAAGATTCTCCCAATTTCCAGGTCAGGAGTATTATACCGCAAAAGAACGAGAAAAAGTCGAGAAACAATTTAGAACAAAACAAAAGTCAAAGTTCCTGCGGCCTGTTGAGAGATATTGGGCACTGACCAAAACAATTGTATAAGAGATTTCGTTTGTTAGTGCAAAGGAATTTCGTGTGTTATTAACAGCTTTGCTTTTTGGCCAAACAAAAAACACTTTTTGAAGCCTAGGTTTGGCTTGATAAACATTATTCGGACTCTTCACCAGGTAAATTAACCGTTTAGAAGTGATTTGCTAAGTTTAATCGAGGTGAAATGAACACTGATAATAATTCTGGATAACCGTAAAGTGAAGCCGATCGAGATAGCTGAGATCCTAAAGATAACAACGGAACGTGTTGGACATATCGTGAATAAATATTTGGGTATGCGAAAGCTGTGTTTAAAGTGGGTGCCGCGCGAGGTCACAGTCCACCAAAAACAACAGAGAATGTCGATATGTGACAATGGATGAAACCTGGCTTTATCATTTCACACCGGAGTCCAATCGACAGTCAGCCGAGTGGACTGTAAGTAATGAACCGCTTGCATAGACGCAAAAGTCGTCTGGCAAGGTTTTGGCATCAATATTTTGGGATGCGCATGGTATAATATTCATTGACTATCTTAAAACGTTAAAAACGATCAGCAGCGACTATTACGTAGCGTTATTGGAGTTATTGGAAAAAACGGACCCATTTGAAGAAGAAGTAAGTGCTGTTTCACCTAGACAATTTACCGTGTCACAAATCAATGACAGACAGTACAGTCTCAGTCTACATTCTCGGCATTGTTGCCTTAGACTTGGACCCAAAGTCCTCTTATATTGGCATTCCCAGACTCGAAGTAAACTCTTTTTCTTTTACTGCGTAAAGTACCCATCGTTACAATGCTTCTATTATTATGACGACATGGGGTCTTTTATCGATTTCTTGTTGTTCCCGCCGATTGAGTTTTGCACCGTAGACAGTCGAAACTGTTCTCTAGATTAGCAGGAAATGAAATCGTACCCAGTTTCAACACCGCATGCTGTCTGGTCTATTTCGACTCGCCCGGAAACTCCCAAGCGACGCGACAAGAATTATAAAATCTGCAGGCATCAACGCGCATCAGCTGCAGCAGACATACGGATCGGCGAAACGAAGCCGATAATAGAAGGCGTTACGCACCACGCAGATATAGGCATATCGCACCGACACCATATCCAAATAGGCAGAGTACAGAAAAGTAGGCAAAACAAGACCAGTTTTCCTCACAGTTTCGCAGATGCAAACATGAGTGACTCCGACTGAAGAAGGCAGTAATATACAACCCCCCGACTAGTCAACAGAATATTTAAGGCACTAAATCGTAATTTAGGAAACTCAAACTAAAAGATTAAAGGGTTCCGGCGCAAAATATATTTGTTAAATTTGGTTGTGTTATTTTTGTACATATAATTTACGCCAGTCTTAATTTGTGGTGTTCGCGCATCTGATTCGAACTCGACTATAATAATATATATGCGATTATCTTATTATGTGATTTTGTATAAAATGGTGCCTTCGATAAAAAAAATCCCAACATAAATATATTAATATATTATGCAGAAGGTATAGCCAAAGTCACACCAATTAATCTGGCATATAATCTACCGGTCCACTGCGGGGTTTTTAATTTCAAAAACACAATAACAATATTATTTTGTTTTAAGACAGATGTTAATAAACAAAAATAACAAATTATAAACAGATTAAAAACCACTTTGATGTGCATTATATAAAAAAACAGAATCTATAGAAATTTTAAAGACAATGTATAGCATATTAAAAGGTAACCTTGTTAGTATTGTATATTTTTGTTTGCATATGTTTGTGTGTGTGTGATTGTTTGTTTGCTTTTATATCTGACATTTTAAAAATAGCACCTTTTTTGAGCTGAGTATATTAAATTAATGTGTGTTTTGCAACTGGTGCAGTTAGCTATAAACGTAGATTTCGTTTCTGAAGAACGAGAAGATCGTTTTTTGACCAGGAAACTAGATGAAAGAAAAACATTTTGTATAGGGTAATTAGAAATGCCCTTGACACCTATTCGTGACATAACCACGTATTTAACACCGATTAATTATACTTATAGGTGTGTTGCTACGCTTGTGTACTTTGTCAAACAAAAATCATCAAATTGTCCAGTTTTGCTTCTAATACCGTTTTCCACAAATTTATATAATTCAACTGATTATATATCTTTTTTTTTCAGAAAACTTGCAATGCTAAGGACATAATTTAATAATCTACATATAACGAAACACCCTGTTCCACAATTACCAATTGCAATATTATATACGATTATATTATGTCTATGTATTCTTTGTACGTACTTGATAATAATAAAGAAGCAAGATAATCTCGTAATAACTAGTGATACACTTATCGCTAGTTCGTTTGAAACGCATAGCTCAACCGATCGACGTAAAATAATCGTCAATATGCACGAAGCAGCAATTGAAAAGACAGTTGACTGTCCACGAAATGTAAAAAAAAAACATCCGAACAGAACATTAGTCAGTTCATATCGAATCATTGATCTTATTGACAGCCGAATTAGAGAACGCTCGAGATTTTTCTCTGTGGAAGTATCACCGGGTGCCGTATCTCTGGATTTTGAGTCATTTACTGTACAACCATTATTCGCTGCAATTACATGGCTGGGCGACGTGAATGTGGATGCTGGAGCAGATGCTCCTTCTCTGCGAATGGTCACAGAATTGTCAGTACCAGTACTGTCACATATCACATGCTACAAGATGACAGCAAAGCGACTGGATGAAATCTTATATCGTACTCTGAATGTTTTTTCATTGCGAGGAGGTAATGCTTCATCTTGTTTTTAATAAAATTAAAACATTTCATTTTTTTTTAACTAGATCAAGTAGCTCCCAATCAGCTAATGCTTCATGCCAGTGATCTCGTTCATCGCATACACACACTGAATCCACAAATTTCCATTGCTGTCGGTGGCTACCCTGATGTCCATCCCGAAGCACTGTCCCCATCGGCTGACATACACTATCTCAAACTTAAAGTAGAAGCTGGTGCCTCATTTATAATTACACAGACTTGCTTTAGCTCAATCAAAATCCTTGAATTTATACGATTGTGCAGAGAGATTGGAATTCGTGTTCCAATTTTACCAGGTCTGTATGTGCCAACCTCACTTCGTGCTCTCGTTCGATTTTGTGAAATTTGTCATGTTCGAGTGCCTGACGAAGATTTTCGCGAGTATAAGATGTTGGAAAGCAACGAGACAGCTTTTCAGAGATTTGCAGTTGATAATACGGTTCGATTGGTTCGACAGCTGTTTGATGAGATGGAGGACATTTCGGGAGTGCATTTTTTTACGCTGAACAAACTGTCACTGGTAAAGGAGGTCGTCGAACGGTTGGAGTTTTAGATATTTTACATTTTTCAGATAATAAAAATAATAATAAAGTTTAATGGCACAGAATTACTCATTGACAGTGCGGCTAGAGGATTTGGGTAAATAGTTGGCGTCAGACGGTATAAACTTTATTTTTTTTAAGGAAGATCAAGTTCCCAGCATTAAAACCTAGAACAAGGTTGTGCTAAATTTAGGTCCAATCCAAGGCAAAAATGGTTATGGCAAGATTATCCTGTTTATCCTGTTGTTAAGAAAGTGTCGAACAAAAGGAAACCCCAGACGACACGAGATTACCACAAATCAGAGCCGCGAAAATACACATTCACGACCTTGAGTGTGGATCCAAAAATATGGAAGAAAATGTAACCAACAAACAGGAATAGTAGAAGAAGGACCTTTCTCAGCAGAGCTCGAGAATTTGAAAGCCGCACCGGAGTTTTATTCGCAACTAGCGATAACAGAAGATTGTTCGAAATAAACGGACTTGAAAAAGCTAGGGAGAGAGATAATATGCTGAAGGATGGCACGAGAAGATCCATCCATCAACCGATGAGGGATACTATCGTAAACATTTGGGTTTTCGACACGGAGAGGTCGAAACTCAAATGTGTGACAAAAGAGCAGAAGCTGCTTAGACCTGCTGAGAGAGAGAGAGTAGCACGCAAACGTCTCCGTGGTTGAAAAGCCTGATGGACAGAAAAAGCAAGGCTCACAAAGAGACCTAGGTGTAAGACAACATATGGGAAGGGCAACGAAAAAGCCAACACAAGGGAGAGTCAACAAAACATCCATCACAAAATACGCAATATCCATGTACAGGCCTCAGGAGAATGAATGGAAGATAGCAAGAAGACGAAGCAAAAACAGAAGCCACCCAGAAAGCAACCCAAGAAGCAACTCAGGAAGCCTACACCGGATGCCATTGTCATAGGGGGAGATCAGTCATACGCAGATATTCTGCGTAGTGTAAAGGCAGACCCAAGTCTAACAAATTTAGGGGCAGCCGTGACCCGAATAAGAAGAATAAAGGCAAACTCCTGCTTCAACTCAAGGGATCAGGAGAGCCGTCTTCAATGACTCCATACGAGAGTAGCTCAGTGATGAGGCAGAAGTGAGAATGGACATGGATGAAATAAAATCCAGAACACCAGATCGCAACTATCAATCTGCCCGGAGAAGCTTAAAACAAGTTGATTGGATTAGGCAAAATAAAAATTGGATGGACAGTGTGCCTAGAATTCGGACATATTTCCACAAAATGTCATGATCGCTCTAAACTCAGCACGGTCCGCAAAATATTTTCGATCTGCTGTACTTCAGCCCCTTCATTTGTAGACCCCAAAACCACAAACATTATTCGGCGCTATCAAAACCCTTAAGGGTGAGAGGACGTCAAAGTTTAAAAAAAAACAATTTCTGCATACAACCGTAAAAACATAAATAAAGGTATTGGCCATAGTGTACTATTCCATGGCCCTCTATCCGCCGTTCTCAGGGTTGTTTTCCCTTAGCGTGACTGAAAAGTTGTTTTCCAACTTTAAACTATCACCAAGCCTAAAGATTTATTTCTACGAACCCTAAAATAGTACGGCTGTGTGCGGAAACTCGTAATCTTTTATATTATTAACCCTCCATTATTTAACCCTTTCACCCCCCCCCCTTCTTTATACAAATTTTTTTTATCCTTTTTGCCCCTATCTTCCTTAAGGGTTGTCCGATTTTATTTATCTTTTTTTAAAAACATAGGTATTTTAAATAACTTTCAATTGATACAACTCCTAGGTATCACCTCCCCCCTTCTCAAAAAATGACATTTAGTGTTTTTTTTTAAAATTTTGACACTCTTAAGGGTTTTGATAGCGCCGAATAATTTGTATGGTTTTGGGGTCTATGAATGACCCAAAAAAGAAGGAAGGGAACTTTTTCTCAAAATCGAGTTTTCGGTCTCCTGTACTTTAGTCCTCTGCACAAGATGTGGTAAAACCAACAACATTGCTTAGGACTGGAAAGCCGATCCGCTGTGCATGTTCTGCAAAACGGATCGCCCAAATGACGCAAATCACATAGCCGGTAGAAACCGTTACTCAGTGTTTCGAAGAGCATGAAGCTAATCCAGCTAATCCTTAACCACTGTAAGGCAGCTCAGGACATGCTGGCGCAAACAATTATTGACGAGGGAGTAGATATTATCCTTGTCAGTGAACCTTACTAGCAGCTATACAACTCAACCGTGGTTAGCGGCAAGATGAACTCCGCAGCAATCTGGACACGAGGGAAGCTCCTCTTTCAGGAAGTTGACGGACGATCGAACGGATTTGTACGGGCCAAAGTAAATGATGTACACTTTTGCAGCTGTTACGCCAGGCCCAGCTGGATCACAGAAGAATTCCTTGCGATGCGACAGAATCTACATAATGACGCACATGGGAGAGCCCCGGTCATCATAGGTGGTGACTTCAACGGTATTGCTAACAGCTAACGTACCGCAAGGCAGGGATAGGCTCGATCATCGACATCACCATGGCGAGAAACCTTGAAATGAAGAATACTTACACAGTGATCACCAGATGATAATATTTGAAATCAAAGAGACAAGGAGAGTCCAGAAGCCCAAACTAATCGGAACAAAATGGAAGGACAAACATTTTGACAGAGGCAATGCAAAGATGAACACTTAGTAAAAGAGGCACTCTCTGTTACTGGTGGAATGACGAAATAAAGACACTCAGATTGAAGTGAGAGCAAACTCCACATATATTTAGAATAAGAATCAAGGAGAGTAAGACAAAGTGCTTCAAAACATTGTTCAACGAAGCATACATCAATCCCTGAGGTACAGCCTATAGTATGGTAATGTCAAAGATGAGAGGGCAAAGAGCTGCAGTAGTCAGGTCCACAGGTGCTTAGGTAAATCGTAGAAACACTATTTCCTCAGCGTCCAAAAACGACGATGAATAACATAATCAGAGAGACGGACGCAGAAATTATCACTGTAGAAGAATTATTCGAAGCCTGTAGAAAGATTAAAGACAACAAGGCACACCTGGACCAAGCGGTGTGCCCAATAAAGCACTAAAAGCCACTATCCAAAAGAGACCAGACATGTTCATCAAAAGTGGCTGAATGAAGGAGTTTTTCCAGATCGATGGAAGGTACATACATTAGTGCTGATTACTAAATGTAACAAACCACCAGATGACATATCGTCCTACCGCCCAATAGGCCTGCTTGTTATATCTAACAGGCTGCTCGCCGTTGTAGAGAACAGCAAATACGGATTCAGAAAGGACGTATAACGTAAACGAGGTATTTAGCAACAAAGGCAAACGAAGAAGAAAAGTGGCACCAAGAAATACTGCGCAATAGTAACCTTAGATGTCAGGAATGCCTTTTAATTCAGCAGACTGGATATCTATAGGAAAGGCGCTAAACCGAATGGGTGCACCGTCGTATTAACTGACGAAGAGAGTAACAAGCTACTTCGATAATAGAAAGCTCAGATACGATAGCGGCGATGCGATGGGGTCAAATATTATGAAGATACAGCGAGGTACCATTAGGATCCGTCCTGGCTTAAATTACCAAAGGGAGTGTGAATGTAAGCGGTTTTGCGGACGATATAACAGTACTTGCTGTCGCAAAACACATACAGGAAGTAGTATCGCTAGTACCTCCACAGGTTTTGTCACGACAGTTATCCACTTTATCCGGACTGACCAGAGCAAGAGGATTACGCAGAACATGTGATCTTCAAATGCGTTCGCTTTGAAGAAGGAAAAACCTTTAATTTGAATATCTCCCCTAAATGTGGGTTCACATTACAATCTGATAGTTCAAAGGGGCGATATCCTCTGGATGGTCTTGGGCATCGAACTTTTTTTTCTGGATGGCTGATCTTGCCACACTAATTACTCACGTCTTATTTATTTTTTTATTAGCGTTGCGGCGGCACCAGGAATACACAAGTTAAGAATAACAACATCCACGGCCCACGCTCTTATCTTTGTTGATATTTAATTTGACATTTTGTCATTTCAACACTGGCCCGGTCGACAAAATACATGAACATAACCTGTACGTTTACAATATTGAATTAAACAAAATGGTGTACTCTAACAAATCACTAGTCGTGCATTGTTTTTTCCACATCGGGCGACGATCTTCAAGAATCGTTCTCACAGTCATTTATATACATCTCACTTTTTTTCCTGTTCCCACTCTGCGGAAAATGTTTTGAGACTATTTAGGTTATAAAATAGAATTCACCGATGGAACTGAAGGCGATTCGAATATCAGCTTATGCAAATACGATTGATAACAAAATCCAAAGAAATATAACCGAATGCCCACATCACCCTTGTAGTCTGGAATGAGCTTGACGTATATGTAATTAATTAATTATTTAATTAATTAATTAATTTCGTAAGTCATATATTATTCAAGATTATTAGGCAAATTATCACTAAACGTAATTTTAATGATAATTTCCTCTACAATATAAGATAAGCCTCACTAGGACAACGAAGAAAACATCTGAAAAAAACAACAAAATATACAAAACGTAAACATAACCTAAAAGTATATATTATCAGTCATTTTATAAAAAAATCACTAATTTTCAATGACCGCAAAAAAAAATCATTATAATGTATATAAATCATTGGTTTGCTTGCCTCCTACAAACTTTTTCATAATACACGTGAAGTTGGTGGTTAATGTGTGGTGAGTATTTAGGCGATAGCCCCTATAACAAACATGTGTGTCTGTGGTAGTTTAACATTTAATTTGACGTTTTGCCATTTCACCACGGGCCCGGTCGACAAAATACATGAACACAACCTAATGCTTCTTTTACAATAATTAAAACATAAATAAAATGGGTTCCTCCAAGAGATCCGTTAGTTGTAAGAGTTATTATGCAAGAGTTTTTAGACAAGAAGTATAAACTTCTCGAGGACACGGTCACTGATGCGGACGATGAGGAAGAAGTGGGAACAAAGCAAAAAATACAAAAATTACAACAAGTCAGAAAGGCGCTACTACCACTACACGAAAAGTTGTTTCCCATATTATTGAACGCGCCAACAGGCATTTTACTGTCCCGCAACAATCGGAAGCTGTGGTGGTGCCAAATGGATGCAATGCTTATACAAATATGTTCAGCGATGTAGGTGTTTGTGCAGCGTGCTATCAAGTTCCAGTGCACGCAGGGTGCAATCGAACAATTATGGTGTACTATACCAGTACCCGAGGAAAACTCGAAAGCATTTCCAATCAGTAGTTAGGTAAATGGACAGGCTTTCACACGGGATCTACTTTCATCAGGGTATCAACGTTTGTCATCTGGGCCCCCGCTTTTTCCAGGAGTACCTTTACTTCCGAGCATGGTAGTTTTGTACCACATCCGCCGCTTACAATAGGGTGTCATAAAAGTCTTGCGGTATTTTTATTCAATTTTCAATTATTCATAAAATTGGTAACAATCATCCGATTTAAGTCAAATATGCGCCGTTTTGTTCGATGACTAGTTCCCAACGAGATGCCAGCTTCATAATGCCGCTCTTATAGAAGCTCGCTTCCCTATTGGCAAAAAACTCGGAGAGCCAATTTTCGCAGGCCTCTTTTGTGGCCAACTTCCGACTACCAAGCTCGTTCGCCATGGACAAAAACGGGTGGTAATCACTTGGTGCGAGACCCGGACTATACGGTGGATGCAAAAGAACCTCCCATCCGAGCTCCCGGAGCTTCTGGCGCGTTACCAAAGACAATTCGGCCTCTGTTGATCAAAGATGGCCTCTTTTGCATGAGTGCTGCCTTCAAGTGGTCCAGTTGTTTGCAGTACAGGTCCAAATTGAGCGTTTGGTCATAGGGAAGCAGCTCATAGTGGATGATTCCCTACCAATCCCACCAAACACACAGCAGAACATTTCTGGCCGTCAATCCGGGCTTGGCCGCTTCACCGCGCTTCGAACATGTACTATCAGTACATCAAAACTCCACAAATATGTGCGGCTATTCAAACGATGAGAATTTGATGCGATTGTAGCGCTGTATCGAAGGAAGTTAGTTGCGGTTGTTTTTGGCCACCAGTCCGATGCTAAGAGATTCCAAAATTCAGACGTTCGAACAGTGAAGAATCTCAATCTGCCAACATAGTCTTTGTGCACTAATTAGATCAGCTCTACATCCCGACAAACATTTTTGGGAAATGTGCACATATAGGCAGAAGGCACGACAGAGCAAGATGTGTGCGAAAAAAATAAATATAAAAAAACTGCACACAATGCGGAATTTCCGTGCAATTCTTGTTCACAAATTGCACCTTGATGTGCCCTGAAATGTCGCCAAGTTGCATTGTTTTTACACTCTTATTACATTTTTTTAAAAAAAAGTACAAATGGGCGACATTTCCGTGCAAAATTCTACTAAATGTGCACTGAAATGTCGCTCTTTTGGACTGCCTTTGCATTTTATCCAGGGTGCAAAAACCGAGCAAATGAGCGACATTTTAGACATTTTTTCGGACGTGCTCGTTTCACATTTTTTCTACTCTTCGAGCGACGTTAGTTTGAGCATGCGTGTTTGTTTCTCATTTTTTTTTTGTCTGTAAATGGAAATTATTATAGAACTCATACAGATCTTCAGACCTTCGCGCCATAAACAACATCATAAAAAAATACACATCTACGCGCCAGCAGGATGCAAGACCATAAACATCATAAACGAATACACATCGTCGTACCAACGTACCAGCAGGATGCAGGGTCATAAAAGCAATCATCCTGCGTAATTATAAAAACATGTTTGTCAACCCTCAATATTTATTTAGACAAACAAATTCTACTTTCCGTCGGTGTAAATTCAACATGCACATAATGATTTATATATCAGTTTTTCTTTCCAGATAATAAGACACGCTCCAATTCCCTTGTGCGCCTACAAGTGTTACTGACTCCACTTGGCGTACTGACGTCATTTGGATCACATACGTCCTATTACAACACGCGCAATGCAAACTCTTTGGTTACTATACCCCATAGAAACACGCTCCGGCTCTCCAGGTTGCGTCGAAATGTGCGCGCGCGCAACTGTTGCATTTTTCCGACGCAGACTCTCCCACATACACACACACACACACACACACTGCCGCACCGCGACCTATACAAACGATTTCATTGAGCTGCCAGACAACGAACGTCGTGGCGTGCACGTCGATTCTGTGCCAGTTTTCCTCCGGTGCTTTTCCAACTGTGTGTGTGCTCGGTCGCTCGATGTGTCGTCTGTGTGTGTGGCTGTTATGATTTGTGGTGCATCGCAAAATATTGTTAACTGTTGAGTATAAAGTTAGGTGATATATCCGGTAGATAAGAAGATTGAGCCGGTGATTTTCCGAGTTAGACAATTTTCCAACTGCACGCTAACTGTATATGTGTGTGTGTATGTGCGCGCGCGAGTATTCCTTATACGCTCGGACTGTTTTGTACCCCTTTTCTAGAGTTTCCATCGCATGCGAATGCCAACAAAGAAAAGGACGACAACGCGGTACTGCATAACACAAGGCTTCTTGCAGATTTCCTCGGCCTTTCAGCTCTGGTGAGTCTTCTGCATGTGTAGCATTTATTTAAAAATGGGCGTTGCAAGTACGAATATATTTTAAGGCTCCAAATGTCCACGATTTATTATCTATGGCCAGTATTGTGGCGCTGTGTTACAGCTCGGCGGGGAGGCCGTCTGCATTTATATATGCGGTCGAGCTGGAAAACAACTCACAGGCGTGATCTATTTTCAGAATTAATTTTACTGCATGTATTTTTAATGAGACGTCACTGATGGCGGCGGCGGCGGCGGCATGTGTGTAATTATCTACTGCGATATATGATATAAACAACACCTTTCCAGACACACATGCCTCACACCGTTATATATTTGAATAGGTTATCGAGCGTTAATACCAGGGAATATGTATGGGATTCGTATATAGAGTATAGAAATATATGTATAATGTACATTTTGAATATAATTATTCCGGGATTTGTATTTGTGAGCGCTCACCTGAATAGCAACAACATTATCAGAGTGAGGTCAGCAGGAAAACAAGCGACTTCCGGTACTATTAGGAAGCAATAGGATATATTTGATTTTATTGAGATAGGACATGCACCTAATTATTTTACAATTAAAATTTGTCTATTTATTTGACCAGTAAAATGTCGCAAAGTGTCCTATTTGTATAAATGAATAAAAGGGTTGACAAATATGTGTTTCTAATCTATGCGCAAGGTGATTATTTTTATGGTCCTGCATCCTGCTGGCACGTAGGTTTGCAGATAATTTAAAAATAAAATCTAGTAAAAATTCACGTTTTTCGATTTGTATAATAAAATTTCACATTTTTTTTATTTTTTTATAGTAAAATAAATATAAATTTTAAACAAAAAATGTATGATTTTTTTAAATTTGTTTAGTAAAAATTTATGATTATGATTTTTTAATTTTTCTAGTAAAAATGTACGATTTTTTATTTTTATTTTAAATTTTGGAATAAAAATATTTTTTTATAATTTTGATTTTTTTTAGTATCAGGGTGGCGATTTAGGCAGATTATATCGAGGGGTTGGCAACTGACTGGAGTCAGTGTACGTTTACTTCGAAAGTCACTTGGAAGTACGTCGAAGTCACCTGAAGTCACATCGAAGTCCCTCGAAGTCACATCAAAATATTTGAAGTTACATCATAAGTACTAGAGTCACATCAAAAATACTCGAAGTCACAACAGAATTTTTTTTAGAAGTCATTTACATTCAGAAGTCTTTTTGACGTTAGTTTGACATTTGCGCATTAAAAAAATGCAAATCGTA
>JANSTU010026746.1:0-26869 GCA_027564075.1 Bolitophila hybrida
ATTCGTATTCAATAAACTAAATAAGTGTGTATTAGAAAAAGCTTATTTTATTTTATAGAACAATTTTTAAAGTTTTTTAATTCTTCAATGTACATTTTAGAATGAAGAAACATATTATAATCATTAGGATCGTTTGTATAAAATTGGACTGCAAAATTATAAATTTATTTATTATTATCAATATAGAAAAGTAACTTATTTTATGAACATTTCAGAATACTAATACAAAACAATGAAGCCCATTAACCCCCATTCAAATGAAGAACTTTCGGCACCACTTGGCGTACGTCTCTTAACGGCTGGTACAGCTGCATGTCTAGCAGACGCAGCCACATTTCCATTTGATACAGCAAAAGTTCGACTACAGGTAATCTTACCTGTTTACGTGAACTGTCTTCTTATAATTTATATTAATGTTCTATTATCAGTTACAAGGTGAAGGTGCAGCACTTATAAGCGCCGGAACTGTAAAGCCATTATCTTCGGTACCTGCTGCTCATAAAAATGCCCACTACCGTGGTCTCTTCGGAACTATGTCAACGATTGCAAGAGAAGAAGGATTTCGGGCATTGTACAATGGACTGTCAGCAGGACTACAACGACAGATGTGTTTCGCATCAGTTAGAATCGGCATGTACGACTCGACGAAGGCAGTCTACCAGGATATGTTTAGTTTCGAAAATCCAGATGGCATGCATATTATGACCAGAGTGTTGGCAGGACTAACTACCGGTGGATTGGCTGTTTGCTTTGCACAACCCACCGATGTTGTTAAAGTTCGATTTCAAGCTCAGAATAAAGCAACCTCCATAGCACCACTAAAGTAAATTATAAACAACTATTTGTTTAATATTTATAACCGTTATTATTAAATAATAATTTCTCAGATATTCGTCGACAATTCAGGCATACCGAAGAATTGGTAGGGAGGAGGGCATTCGAGGATTATGGAAAGGAGCAACACCGAATATTGCTAGAAATTCAATTGTAAATGTATCCGAAATCGTATGTTATGATATTGTTAAAGACTGTTTGATAGAATTCGCAAACATGAAGGATAATGTACCATGCCATATAACAGCAGCATTATTTGCAGGTATTCTTTTTGGCTACGAATCTAGCGCATACCGCATAATTTTATTTTGATATCTAAAGCCTAGTATATACCTCACACGTATGAAATCGTTATTTCACTTTCACTTTCACAATGTAAAAATGTGGAGAGTTGATATTTCACTTGCGTTTTTACATGATATTCAGATATTCTTATTACGCCAATGTTGTATGCATTGCGTATGCATCATGTTTAAAATCAAGTATTAAATCGCAATTGTCAAATATTAAAGTTTGGAAAGAAAAACGATATTGTGTTTGGTTCGACTTGTATGTTTAAGTTCCTTTCTCTCTTTTGTTACAAAAAATATATATTAAACTAGCCTTATTTCACTTCACTTGGTGTGTTTATACATCATCCATGAGTTTACCGAGATTTCGATTTCACTTCACACGGAGGTATATACTAGGCATAAATTAATCAAAATCTCCTTCCGCAAAATGCCCAGGAAACAATTAAAAAATACTTACCAATAAATTCAAATATACACACCGCAAAATTTTATTTTGCATTCCAAAATAATTAAAATTACCCTCCGTCAAATTTATTTCTAAAATGCTTACCGATTAATTTAAATATGAACTGTAAAAGTTACAAAATTAAACTTCAAGCTCGTTGAAAATGGTACCCTATGACTAACACCCTTTGAATCACGCTAAGGGAAAATAACCCCTGGGAATGGCGGATAGTTGGTCGTGGAATACAGCTTCTGATTTCGATTTTTCATATTGAGCTTGTTGTTTGATTTTTGCATTTTCTATTATATTTTTTTTGCTTTCTTGGTGAGCAATAATTGTTTTCGGTGTGATTTAATTTTATTTTTGGTGTGCATTTTTTTTTCGCTGCGCGTAAAAAATTTACGCCTTTTTTGTTGATTTATTGAATTCAACGATTTAAATTATTTCTAGGTTTTGTTACCACCATCGTTGCTTCTCCTATTGACGTTGTTAAGACTAGATACATGAATTCTCCAAAGGGAAAATATTCGGGCGTCATTGATTGTGGCATTCAGATGGCACGTGCGGAAGGATCTGTGGCATTCTATAAAGGGTAAAACACTCAATAATATATTAAAACTTGCCCAAATTAATCAAGCACGCATATTATTTTTTAGGTTTGTTCCTTCTTTTGCTCGATTAGCTCTATGGAATATCGCTCTTTGGATAACATATGAACAATTCAAAGTTATAGTATTCAAGCCTGTGGTGAACGATGAATAAAAAGCCAAAGAAAATTCAGCTAAACTGTGATAATGCTGTTAAATAAAAAAATAATTTTAATCTAACTTTATACATATTTTTTTTATTTTCATACAAATACAAATACAAATGTTGTATATACAGAACCTACATTTCAACATTATTTATCAAAACAATCTGGTATATATAAATACATTTTCGCGATTTTTTTTTGATTTTACATCATTAATATTATATTTATGAGTTTTTCCGGTTTCCGCAGTATATTGATACCTAAAAATTAAAATTACACTTTAACTTAACTTAATCTAACACAATTACTTCATCTTTAGATGGAAGTATAAGAACATCATCACTGTCATCATCCGTCGTATGTCCATTTTGTATATTATTCAAATTATTTTCTATTACTGTAGTTATTCGACGGCGCATTTCCTTGACTTTCCGTTGTGGAGTCTCTTTTATCTCATCAGTAATAGAGCGATGACTTTTTGAACTGCTGGTACTATTAAGACGAGATTTCTTATTACATTCAAAATTAGGACCATTTGATTTTCGTTTTAAATCGCTAGAACTACTACTTTCTCCATTACTATTAATTTTATTTGAAGATCTTTTCTTTTTATGACTTTCCGACACAAAAACTATGTCTTCTTCCGATTCGCATGGATCCTCGACAACAGAATCTTCCCAAATATTCAATATTTCAGGTAGATCAAATATTCGTGATCCACTGAAGTTCATCGGTATATCTGAGTCTGGTACCCGATTTCCTTTTTTTATATAACTTATTGTGGAATAAGCAGTAAAGTGAAAGTCTTCTTTGAGATAATTTTCGGCTATCAAATGTGCAAGAATTTGTTCTGCTAAGTAACGATCCAGTGTTGGTGGATTAAGTACTTTTAATCTCCACATCGGAGGTCCTTTGTGATACCTAGATAAATAATAAATGTCGTTAAACGTTATCCTCTCAGATATTCAAAAATACATACCAGGCGTCGATTAACTGTTTCCCTGTAACTTTTTTATCGGTACCACCGGTATTATCTAAAATTGCATGGAGATCTAGACAATGTTGTGAAATGTCTATTTGTCTTGGATTTACTTTTTCCTTATGATAACAGCGATCACACATATTTTTACAATGAGCCTCTTTCCAAACTTCAGTAAAATGCTTAGAAATTATATCTCGGCGGCATCTATTAGAAAAATAAACATATATTTAGACAAAGAAAATAATATTTTCAATGGTATACATTACCGTGTTCCGTTTATACAGTAATTAACCATGGCATAAGCATTCTTAAGACCCGTTCTTTCAGAGAACATCATTCCGGTAATTTTAAATATATCACTCATTCGATACATTAAAATGCATTCTGCTCTGTTTTTGAAAAAGATAAATTTTCAAAAATATTTTTTTTTTGTATATTGAAAAGTTTACCTTTTCCCGTCACGTCCAGCACGACCAGATTCCTGATAAAAACTCTCCATACTTTTACTAATTGTATGATGTATTACAAACCGAACATCAGGTTTATCGATTCCCATACCAAAAGCTACCGTAGCAACAACTGCTTGAATATCTCCGCTTAGCCATTTCGTATGTATTTTTGCTCGCCGATCTTGATCCATACTAGCATGATATGGACGTGCTTCCACACCTAAATGATAATATTGAGTAAACATGTATCATTATTAATTAGTTAGAAATTACCTTTTCTTGCCAATTCTGAGGCTAATTCTTCGGCATCCTTTATTGAAAATGTATATATAATTCCAGATTTGTTTTCATAACGTCCTTTGAGTAAACCTGACAGAACTTTTATCATTTCTTCTTTTTCAGATGGTTTTTCCATTACCTTTAATGTAAATATATATAAAAAATAAAATTATTTTTTTAATCATTTATGTATATTTTTAAATGTAAACATAACCTTACATGATAGTAAAGGTTTGGTCGATTAAAAGGCGCTTTGAGGACCAAACATCCCTGGATATTGAGCATTTTTTGAACATCAATGATTACTTTGGAAGTAGCAGTTGCAGTGACGCCCAATATAGGTACATCTGGAAACATTGTTTTAAGTGATCCCAGAAACTTATAATCTGGCCGAAAATCGTGACCCCACTGAGAACAACAATGCACCTCGTCAATAGCAATCAAGTTCAGTTTTTTTGTAAAATAACTTTTTTGCATTGCAGCCATAAATCTTCTGCTTTTGGCAAGTCGTTCGGGAGTAACATACAAAATTTTAAGTGCACCTTAAAAAGACAACAATAAAATCAATTAAATAATATATATATATATATATGCTGCTAAAAATAACTTACATGTTTCCGATTTGTCAGATAGTATTTTAAGAATGCTTGTTGTTTTTGTTTTTTCTGTTCCTGCACTTAGAAGTTCTGCATTAACACCCAATTTGCGTAAAGCCCATACTTGGTCGTCCATTAGAGCCAGCAAAGGAGATACAACAATTGTAATTCCTGATTTTACAAGTGCCGGAAGCTGAAAACAGAGACTTTTTCCACCACCTGTCGGAGCTAGCAAAAGCACGTCGTTTCCAGACAATACTGCGTTTATGGTTTTATGTTGTTGTGCACGAAATGAAGAAATTTTAAAGATTTCATTTAGAACTCTACGTACTTCATCGTCCCATTTAAATACTTCTGAAAATTACATAATATATGAACATTAAAAGGTTAATCATTATATAAACTGTACAAGATGTACCTTTGTCCCAAGCCCGCTTAGCCAATTGAGTTGATTTAAGGAGAATCTTTGTATCCTTTAGACTATTGTACTTGTCCATTAAATCTTTTCTCTTTTCACTTAGTTTTCGCATATACACATCAATTTCGTCTATCTCTTCTAATGCTTTTTGCATATCATCATCGATATCACTCTGCTTGGATTGTTCTTTGATAGCCTCATACTCATCTACAAGAACTTTTCGATTTGAATTAAGCTTCCGAATGTATACGTCTATCTCTTCGATTTCAGACTGAATAATTTGCATTTGTTCATCGTCGGCTGGGGATTGACGTTGCATTTTTTCCTGTTTTAAACACTCATAGTTGTCGACCAATATCTTTCTCTTTTCATTTAGATTTAGGATGTAATTATCAATTTCCTCAATGTTTACCATTTTTTTATTCATTTTTTCCTCGTAGTCGGATAAATCATCATCACTTGATTCCTTAAAATATGAAATGGTATTATTCTGAAAAAACACTATGATAAATAATTATATATTATATATGTATTTATATTTAACTAACCTCCTCCTGATTGGAATCTTCATTTTCACTCATACTTTAATTTAGGTTGTTTCAAAATTTTACAATTATATCTAATGTTTTGTACTTAAAAACAAAAACATAACCACACTAACACAAAAATACAATACAGAATATCGTTTTTATTATTTAATTATATATTATAGTATTTATTCTATTTAATTCGATCGTATACGTACGCTTACTATTTTTTAGAAAATGTTGAATATAATTTTAATGTTTTATTTGTTTTGATATTTTTAATGCTGATCTGCGATACTGTGAACTGTGATGTCTATGATTATTTTATTTTACCATGCGTCCGCTCTTCAAAGTTCAATGGCAATTTTGACAGCTGTTTTATGACAGCAGACAGTTAATAGGTTATACAGGGTGTGAATTTTTGTCTGCATTTTTATTTTTTTCAGAACCTTTTTTTAATTTTTTTTATTTTGTAGTCATTTAATGTTTTTACTAATTTAGTCAAAAAATGTAAAACTTTTTGACAAATCCGTTATAATAAAGTAATACAAATGTAAATCGTTTTAAGAGGGGTATGATTATTCCGAGGATTATTCAATAGTATGATTGAGGTACAGTTAATAATATACATAATAAAAAAAAAATATATATATATATAGCAGCTAAATCCGGACAATATAAACTTTGTTTTAAAATATAACTTATTGATACAAAGTACAAGTTTAAAGAAAATTCCTGTGACCTGTCAGAAGTACAATTACTCAATATAACCGCCGTTGGCCTCAATTAAAGCCTCCATATGTCCGCATTGTCCGCTTTGTTCTGTCAGCCTCAGACAGCATCTGTCGCACCTTTATTGTGGACGACTTGTAACGTAGGTCCTTGTCTGCAATCCGACGCATTGTTCGCTCGCTAACACTCACCACTGACGCCAATTTCCGCAACGATTGTCCAGGGTCCTTCGAAATCAGCTCGTTCCACGACTGCCGGTTTTCGTAACACTCGTTCCCTCGAATGGGAACTCCTATCCGGTTTAGCGGAACCTTCCTCGGACTTCTACGAAGCATTGTATTTCGCCACATCATAAACAGACGATCTCGGGTACCCGATGAATTATCGAACAAAGAAAATATACCCTCAACTACACTTATACACAAATTACCACAGAAAAAAACTACAGCAATATACAAAATAAGAGTTTCAAGTTTGACGACAATTCCTCCATTTGGTAATTCGATCTTTGATTAATTGTGAAATCAACGAAATCAATTAAACGTGATGATTTAAAACATTATATCATCCAAGTAAAAATACAAAAAGAGTTTAATGCCCCTATATCCTGCAAGGAAGCTCAGGTAGGTATTTATTTTACTTTTAATGTGAGTATTCACAACCTTGAGGTTGACCATATAAAACGAATATTTTAAAGTAAAATAAACTCCTACGAAAATTGTCATTAAATATCATTAAAAATCAGATTATAATAATTTAAGTGAATTAAAAACTATTTTTTTTTCGGAATTTCATTATTTAATATGAAAATCTTAATCGCTATCTAAGAGAGATACTTCTTCGATTAATCTATATGATCTCCTCTTCTTCTCGTTTAGCAATAAATCAGACACTTTCTTAGACATATTCACCGGTTTACTACGTTTTCTAGGTCTTATATGTGTAAGGTCTACTGTAGCAATGGAATCATCATCCTGTATAGGCAACATATCATTTGGCAGACATTCATTACTTTCCAAACATGCTGCTTTTGGAGATAGGTTCAAACGTTCAATGCTGGGAAGTTGCATTTCTTTTGCTTCGCTAAATATTATTGGCTTGCATTTATCATACATTTTTGGACCAATTTTTATGTAGCTTGCCACGGTGTTCACTTGTAAATGAAACTCTTCTTTGAGATAGTTTTTTAGAATTAGAAATACCACAAGACGTTGTGCGGATCGGTAGTCCAGTGTTGGTGCTGGTATATGTGGCGGACATAGGTGTGTAGTTCGTTTTTTAAACCTATAAAATAGTTATTAATTTCAGTATTGCAGTCATTATTTTTTTATTTTTTTCATACCAAATATCAATTAGTTTTGATGCCGTTACGTGCTCATTGAGAATATTTAAATGTTCTAAAATTTCGCACAAATTTTGATAGTAAGGAGAAATGTTTATATTTGGTTGATGTACATTTTCCAGGTCTAGACATCGATCACACATATCGTTACAAGACTCATTGCTATATTCATCATTGAAATGTTTGTCAAACAATTGTCGTCGGCAGCTACAAAGTAGATATAATTAAATAAATATCCAAATCAAAAATTTTTTAATTTACCTTATGCCATTAATACAATAACTTAACATTGCATACGTATTTGATTGGGACGTTGTATTTGAATATGTAATAGTTGTAATTTTTGAAACATCCAAAAGACTATACAGTAAAATACACTCGGACCTGTAAAACATAACTTATTTAGTAAAAAGCTTTTATTAAAATACACAAATCTAAAAAAAAATATAAAAAGAAAGTGCAATTAAGTTGACAGGCTTCTAACCGAATTTATTAAGTCAAATCCAACCATCTTTGCAGGAAATTGTAAAATAACTTGTATTTTAGATCAAAAGAAACACATGGTAGTATCCGTTTCTCCTCGGTGTATTGCCCTAAATACGCCCAGCACTACAAAGACAACATCCAGGTACTGACTTACAATCAAAGTGAGTTCTTCGTAATCTGTGACCTAAATGTCCGACACAGATCATGGAACTGCGTTGGCCAAAATACTGCAGGAAACTGCCTCTTTTATTTACAGCAAAGATGACACATTTTCATACACAAACCACTAGCCTCGACCTACTACCCGGCGCACGCTAATCGACACCCTTCCGTTATTTATATAGCTATTACAAACACCAATCGCCACCTGGACCACTATGTTATGCTTAACGAACTCAGCTCAGACAATAATTCTGAGATTTTCAAAATATCTACCATCTGCTTTCTCGCACCTGAAACGATGCGTACTGACAGAAGAGCGAATTGAAGAGAATTTAGCCGCAAAGTTGACCGTTGATTGAATCTCAACACCCCCTCAATAGTGACTCATCAACGAAGCCAGAGACAGATCAATACCACAACACAGAATTAGTTACAAAGCCATAGAGCTATCAGAAAACTCTAAACAGGTGATCCAACAAAACGGCAATGGCAATTAACTCGAACTACACATAAATAAACTAAAGTAAAATTCTTGAATCATCAAAAATGCTGTTTCGAAAGAGCGCTGCGATGAACTCCAAAAAAACAATATCCTCATTCGGCAAAGGCGATAAAAACTTCTGGTGTTTATCAAAAACGCTTCGAGGAAAATGAACAATGCCCTCTACGTCCCTCCGTCACAACTCTAGTGCAAACCGCTAGCGCCAAAGCTGAGCTGCTCGCGACTACTTATTCTCACTTACACACACTGACGGCAGGTCTGAATCATCGCATAGAAAATTGCGTGAACAGAAGTATTACACAAATAAGAAGTACACAGGACCCAAATACAGACGCTTTTACTTGCTCCTCTCCTGATGAGCTCAATTGCCTCCTGCACAAGCTCTACATAGCAAACTCGCCCCTATACCTGGTCAGAATATTGTATTCATTCTGAATGAACCGAAAGTATTACACAAATAAGAAGCACATAGGACCCAAATACAGACGCTTTTACTTACTCCTCTCCTGATGAGCTCAATTGCCTCATGCACAAGCTCTACATAGCAAACACGCCCCTATACCTGGTCAGAATATTGGATTCATTCTTGTCTAACCGCTAATTTTGTAAATATCTGGAGCAACTTCAAGCACACACGCTATACCAGCTGCCGTTCCGGATGGCTGTCTTAAGCCCGATGCTATACAATATATATATACAGACATCCCTACACCGAAAGTATGCAACTTTGAATCCAGCAGTTTTTACATCCATCGTATGTTCCAACGTCATCAGCAGAAGGATTGGAGAAGCACTGATCGATCTTGAACGCTATTACGCAAAAAGGAAGATCAAATTCAACGGTGAGAAAACTGAAGCCGTTTTCTTCCCATACAAACGAAGAGCCAAAAACAGACAAGAAGTCAAAGCTCTCACTCGAAAACAAATTAACTATCTTCAAAAGCATCGTGCGCCCTATGTCCAATCTGGAAAAAAACACAAAATAAAGCATTGAAACGGATGCTCGGTGTCCTACCTTGGTACAGAACATCATCACTAACCAGAAGAACGGGCACCAAACCTATCAAAACATACATTGAAGAGACCATTCTATCTCGGTTCGCAGTAAAAACCTCTAATTACCAGTTGATCCGCGACTTACTACAACAATAAATCCCACGCTTAACATAAGCACCAAAGTGATTGTCTTATTTGTCTTACTTTATTTTTTCCAGGCATTGTTCCCTTAAACCACACTTCACTCTAATACATAACTCCTAATACTAAATGCAGACACACTCCAGTTACACAGCTCCTAACGTAGCTAAACTCTAAATTACCTTCTACTGTATACACAAAACTATTGTCAAAATAAAAGCCTTTAAAAAAAAAGATCAAAAGAAAGGGTACAAAAAAAGTCCCCATGTTATTACATCATTATTCAAAACTTGAGAAAACCATCTAAATTATGAGCTATAAATGGTAATAAAAAAACAAAATTCAAAATCTTGAACAAACATAAATTAAATACTTTCTAAATGAAAAGTCGGTAAGGAGTAAACTGAACTTTACCCAATGAAACTACGAACCTTTTACCATCACGACCTGCACGACCCGTTTCGATATAATAGTTATCCAAACTCTTGCTCATTGTGAAATGTATAATAAATCGAACGTCTGGTTTATGGATACCCATTCCAAATGAGGATGAAGTAGCGACAATAGCTTGACAATCTCCTGTGAGCCATTCCGATTGTATTTTTGCTCGTAAGTGGACACTCAATTTATTGTGATAACATTGTACTTTCAAACCTACAATATATAACATACTTTTAATTATTTTTTTTTATCAATTTATAATAATAACCTGATTTCTGCAGTTTCGATGATAAATATTCAGATTCCGTATTAAGTAAAGTATAGATTATACCGATACTCCCAGAGTACCGATTTTGAAGCAGATTTCGTACAATTTCAACAGCATTATTTTTATCACAAGGTTTGTCCAGGACCTGTAATAATTTATAGTATGAATTAAATAGATTTCAATATAATTCAGTATACTTACGTGAAAATACAAGTTTTGACGACTTTTTGAAGCTTTCATTACAAGACATTCACGGATGTTAAGCATATTCTGAATATCAATTAAAACTTTTGCTGATGCCGTAGATGTGACACCAAGTACAGGTACTTCGGGAAATATTTTTTTTAACATGTCCAATAATTTAAATTCTTCTAGAAAGTCTGGACTCCACTGAGAACAACAATGAACTTCATCGATAGCAAAAATACTTATATTATTTGAAAAATAGCACTTTTGAAGAGCGGACATAAATTTGGCTTTTCCAAACTGATCTGGGGTGACATATAAAAATTTCAATGTACCTAAAATAATAAGTTAATTTAAAAAATGCATTTGGAGCATATACACATAAAGTTTCACATACACATATCTGATTTCTCTGCAAGTCTCTTCAAAATTTTAGTTTGATTCTGTTTTTCATTGATCTGGTTTAGAAATACAGCATCTACATTCCTGCTTTGTAAATCAGCAACTTGGTCTTGGATTAAAGCCAAGCTAGGAGAGATTACAATTGCAATTCCTCTACTAGCTATTGCTGGAATTTGGTAACAAAGACTTTTGCCACTATTTGATGAAGCATGAAAAAGTACGTCGTGCTTCGCCAATACTGCATTTATTACGTCTAGTTGTTTCGGTCTAAACAAATGTATGTTGAAAACATATTTGGCCACATTTTGAACGGACTCAGACCAAGGAAATTCTTCTAATATAATTAGAGAATAATAATTATTTAATTTTTAAGTTTAATTTATTTATAATATTTACCGGTGTCCCACTGGATATTTGATACCTGAATAGACTTTATCATAATCCGTTGTGCCTTTAGTTTTTCTAAACTTTCCTCAAGCAAGATTTTCTGTTCTTTATACTGGCACATATACAGGTCTACCTCTTCGATGTTGCGAATGGTTTCTTGTATACTTCTATCCAATGAATATAGACATTGTACGGGCGAGTTACACGTGTTTTTGGAATTCTGGAAATTACATTAAATTAAAATATAAAGTTTATGTTTTCAGTTCAAACACTTACATTTGATTTAGGGTTGTCATGATTGCAACTATTACTCATTTTAGTATTTTTATTAAATATATGAATTGGACTATATGAACAAATACATAACCTATTATGTATGGTTATCCTTTGCTTTCATTTTCAACTATTACTAGTTTATGTTTAAAAATATTTTTATATATGATCCCTTAATCAAATTATAGATCACCAATTAAATTTAATTTGTATGTAATAACATTATTTATTCTCGTTTAATTATTATTTTAAATTGGTATTTTGATTTTTTGAAATGGGCAATAAAAATATTTATGTTGTTACTTCATTTTTGAACTAATGCATGTTGCGTAGTTCGTTTGACGTTTTGTATTTCGATTTGTTATGTTAGATCATAGATGGCGCTCCGTGAAGAAAATCAAACTGCTTGAAATTCTACGATACAAAATAAAACAGTGGGATAACTATAAGTCTTCGTACTTCAACATTTCTAAAACAAAGTTTATTTTTTACAGAAATAATGTTTTGCATGGTAATAGAAATGTGTTTATGAATTGGATTTCGTTTAAACATTTGTTTTTCTCTTCAAAAAAATCGATGCTATCTTATTTAAAATAAACTATTTATTTGTTTTAACTTTTGAAAAAAATCTTTAATATTGCTCATATTAACCTATAAAAATCAATATAATTTTTATAACTATTTATAATATGTAAAACATAAATTTTTAATTTAAAAAATAATTACTACTATTTGGTTGTACTAAATTACAATAATTTTTTTATTTTTTTTCAAAAATGTACTTTTCGTAAGTTATTATAATGCGATTTCAATTTACAAAAATGTTGTTGTACGAAGACTTATTTGTCCTGTGTTGTTGACGTCATGGTCTGACAAGGACAAATGACTTAAATACTAGTATCATATTTTGAAATTGATATTGATATAATCTGCCTAAATCGCAACCTTGACGTAGTAGAATGATTCTAAAAGCATCGCAGGTCTACTGATATCACTATTTCTAAAAAAATTGTAGGGCAAAAAAGCATTTTTTTAGATACCTCTATTCATAAATATGCGAGTGTAAATGTACATTAATTACATGACTTCGGAGATTATGGAACGTGGTTTTTTGTATAGAGTATATACATTGTTTCGACGGTTCGCTAATGTGTTTCATGAATCGATTTAAAATAATAAAAGTTACATAATGAAAAACATGGATATTGATCAATAGAATATTCGTCGGACACTAATAATACTCTCGATACCCACATTTTGTGTAGCTCAAACTTACCAGCGGGCCTATGCTGTGAGTGAGTCACTTTTTCAAAAGTTGGCACCTCACAAAATAGATGGTGACTGCTTGCTGATTATGTTTAATTATTATTATTTTATTATTATTCAACCCAAAATATTTCGCCTGTATCGATAAAATATGCTTTTGCAACAAGAACAATAGTATGTTTTTATAATGTTATTAAGTCAAAACATACTAAGAAGGCAAAGTTTGTGGGAGTTGTACTCAAATGTAGAGGTTAATGCTGTAACTCCACTACAAACCATATACCAAATACCACGAACCATTTATCATCTAAAAAATTGCAGAGTTGAATCTGTACATGCACATATACATGTAAACGTTAAATGACGTATGTATATTTTTCAATGTTGATAATCAAAAACTATTGTCAAAGCAAAAACAATAATAGATAAAACAATAAAATCAGCTAATAGATATAAAATGTCTTTCGTCATCTTGCTGCTAGTCGCACATTAAATGTTTTGAAGCATTTTCTTATATTATAAGAGCTCTTCAAAAATATTACATTTGTATGTGTTAAATATGTATTTCAAATTTGCAGGGTATATTAGTGAGGTTAAAGACGATCAAACAAACGACCAAGAAAGACATTCTTTAATTTATGCGGTACGTGAATTGATGTAATGTGAGCCAGTATATCTTTTTTTTGTAAACATACAATTTTTGGTCATTTTTTGTTATTTCAGAATTTTTTTATATACCTCTTCCACAAACAATAACATTATCAATATTTATGTAACATTTATTTTATTGATATTTTCTGATGTTTGACATTTATTTTGTATTTTCTTAAAGATTTTAGTACGCAACTCCAAAATGTAGAGATATATGGAGATATTTCTTATAAGGTTTTTACCAACACATATGTAAAAGCTAAAGCGGAGCTAGCTTTATGTCTATGTGTTTTCGTGTTTTTTTTTTGCGTGAGGGAGAAAAATAATACAATTTTAGCATGTGTACCAGTGAAATGCAGTAAATGGTTCCTGGTTTTTGGTATATGATTTATAGTGGAGTTAAGAAATAAGGCATTATTTAGACTGGACAAAAATATTTGTCGATTATTTGTGGATATATTGTAAATGTACCTTTATTATTGCAGTTTTCTTAAAAATCACAAATGCCAATGCGAGTGCCCTCTGTGCTCGCGCTTTCACATCTGTCAAACTTACAAATTACAAACATTAATGTAATCATTTTAAAACGCAACGGCTTGTGCGACAATAAGAAAAAAGCGCAGTTTAATATACAATAATATTATTTATTTATTTAAAGTCAAAGCAAAGAAGATATATTTAATACATTTATATATTTGTTCTTATTCTTTCTTTGAAAATAGGTAAAACATATTTATTATGAATAATTTGCCTGAAATATACGCAATAATACTAAATTTTAGGCGATTATTAATTTTATTGTCTATTACATTTTCAGTTTATGTAATTATGAGCCATCAGACACTATACAAATCAGTTGGTATATCTAGAAGCCAACGCGAAAATAGTACTCGCAGGGAACTAAATAGAGCAGAGAACAGTAAAAATCAAGTGAAAAAGCGTATCAACAAAAGGCACGAATTACACGCAGCCCAAAGGGCTATTTCGGAAGAGAAATTATGTGAAGTGGTTCCGAGTCCTGAAGTACCTAAATTGACAAAGCAACAAGCATTCTATGCAAAATATGCTAAATGGCAACAGAACAAAAACGATTCTAAAATAAAAAAATCCAAGCCAAAGCCTATGCCATTTACATCAACTGTCGCATCGGGAAAGTTTTTGGACCGTAATGAAATAGGGCTTATTCCAAAGAATCATATATTTCGACCACCTATGGGATTGGTACAACCGTTTATACCACCAAAACTACCCGTTGTTCTAGATTTAAAAGGTGTGTCTCCGCCAAATACACGTTCTCGCAAACCTAAGCTATTGTCCCCATCTTCTCTGCCAAAAAGAACACGTCGGAAATCGATTGACGTTCTAAAATACAAATCAACAATTAAACCAGTTTCGAAACCAAAAATTCCATCAAATACTGCAATTAAAGCTACAAAGAAGGATGTTAAAACATTACCAAAATCGACTGTATTTCAATTGCCAAAAGTGCGCCCAGCTCCAATAACTAAAAAAACACAAAACATCATAATTCATAAGACACCACAGAAAATGCTAGAAATACCTCCCGTCGACAGATCAATAAGTAAATATAATTTTGCCACGGATGGATCATTGATAACATCAACAATACAAAGATTAGGTAAACGTTCTAAGACTCCAGATAGCACGGCATTCGACCTGTTTAGTCCTATCGAGGCTAATTCAGATCTTTCAAAGATATCAGAATCGAGTAATCCAAAAATATTGGGTAAAAATGTTACACCGACAGTTGATCTGAACACAACACCAATTAACTATGTCAGTCCATTTGTGTCGATGTCTCGAGGAAAGGTAAGTGCTCGCAAGGAGTCAATTAAACGAGAATCTATGTATAAGTTGGATCTGAATCAATCCGCAGAAGAGTGCATAGAGACAAGACAAAATAAGGAGGCAGCTTTGTACTTCACAAATCAAGTTGAAGTTGAATCTACTCGCTTATTGGGGTTGGTCAGCAAATGGGAGCAATACAAAATTGAGAATGTAACCGAAATCGAGAGCGAACACGTTGATATGATTGATGTTGCTATTGGGCAGACTCGACTTTTATGTACAAAAAAGTTTAATCAATTTCGAAATTTGATCGAGCAGTGTGAGACAGGATGCGGTGCTCAAAAAGTTCTTCCTGCTGATCTTGAAGGATATTGGAGTATGGTCTACATGCAAGTGGAAAATTGTGACATGCGAATTTCGAAGCTGGATAAACTAAAGGAAAATAATTGGATTGATGTAAATTTAATATTAAAAACAAAGAAAGTTGCAAAAAAGAAAGTTGCTTTACCAGCTTCGCGACCGAAAAATGGAATTCCCACCGAACTTATGAAAATGATGAACTTAGCAAGAGACAAATTAAAAAATGAAGAATCTAAGAATGCGAAACCTACAACGCCAAGGTAAACGTATCATTTTGTTTATATTATTTTATCTGATTTTGTGTATATTATGTAGGAAATCGTTAGGACGAAAAAGCTTGCTAACGACAGTCTTAAGTAACGAGGCATCTAAACTACAATCCATTTCCCCATTAAAATTCCAATCGCCTGTTAGGACACGCAGACATTCTTCTGTGGTATTTTCTGTTTTATTTTTTCTGTTATAGATATACTAATTACACATTTTTTAGGTTTCTCCTTGTTTAATGAAAGGAATACTTAAGACGCCAGGTAATAAAAAACGCGTAAAAAGCGTTTTTTTTTCCGGGGAAGAAAGCCATAAAGAAAATGCGGTAGTTTCTATAAAACAAACACCATACGCCAGGCGAGGTTCAATTAAACTCAGTGAACAGGAAAGTCCAATTCTGACACCAAGCAAACGGCGCTTAAGTATGCATTTTAAAAGTTAATTTTTGTATTTTATACTTATTTGATTAATAGTTCAAATAAATTTTATCTTCGAAGGTTGGATATTTATTTTTTTTTGTATGGGATTTTAATTACCAATTGGCGGTATTACGTATTAGAAATAAATAATAATTATGAATTATAATAATAATTCATCTAGGTCAATGGAAAATTCAGATAAATAATAATACAGTAGAATCAAATTTCTAGGATTGACATTTGACAAGAGACTCGACTGGAAAAATCACACTATATACTGACTATGACTGCTAAAAACGAATTAACATTATAAGAGCGCTTTTAAATTGCTCCCCTCTTATGTCGGGAAATAATACATAATACAGTTGGCCTTTTTAATATTCCATGTTGGTGTTCTTGATTCTCATAGATTCCTTTGTAGTGGTAATATTACGATTGGTAAGTGGTCACTGCTGCAGAGGTCAAAGTGAACATTCAAAGAATTTAGCGAGTATTGGGGTTGAAATGCTAAGATCGATGGTTGAAAATGTTCCATAGGCAGTACTAAATGAATTTAAGTGGGAGAGAGTCTCCGGAAGATCGGTGTGTCGGATGATCCATGTCTACGTTGTCGTACATATCCTGGTTTGTTTCAGTGTTATCGGATTTGTAGTTGGTGCTATTTTAGATAATGTAGCACAATTTTTTATTTTAGTAATGTGCTTGGCTTTTGTATTTCAGTAATGTTGATTGGAGGTTTCTTTTGAAGTTAGGTTTTCTGAGTTGGTTTTGGCGTTTTGAGTTGGTTTTGTTTTTGTTTTGGGTATTTCGTTGGGTTTTGTTGGATTTGGTATGTTTTGGGGCTTTTGTTGGGTTAGAGTAGCTGAACATGATGATCTGCTTTCCATTTTAGGGTAGAGGGTGTCGAATTTTGTTCGTGCTTCTGCGTATGGTATAAAATAATCAACTTATATTTTGGTGATAGCTTTTTCTTCTTTCTTTTTTGGGCAGTCTTTATTCAACGCGGGTGGTGTTTCGGTTGATCTCTCCAATTTTACAGAAGTTTTCAAAGTTTATTCATCGGTTTACGGTTATACATTAGTTGTGTGACGAACTGCCACACATTCGGTGTTTGGCGCTTTTCACAGGGTGGCATGGAATATTTTCAACACCCCAACTTGCTCCTATCCGGACCCATGATCGGTTGGAGCACACATGCCCATGCCACCAACACAAAAATGCAGCTTGCTGGCGCTGACTCCCTTGGTCAAACAATCGGCTACGTTTGCTTCAAAAGGCACGTAAAAAAGTCGAACTGTTTCGTTTTCAATACATTCACGTATAAAGTGGTATCGAATGACAATGTACTTCGTACTCGGTCGATATGCATCTTCTCGCGCAATTTCCAATGCACTTTGGTTGTCTCCACGCAAATCGATTCCGTTGACGATTCCAAACTGCCCTAGAAATTGTCTAAGCCACAGTATTTCATGGTTTGCCGATGACATGGCCTGATGCGATACTCGGTTGTCGCTTGCAAGTATCGCAGGATCTTTTGACCGCGATCCAATGTGCGGTGCCGTGGGCAGAATTGAATCGACTAGAGTTGCTTACAGCGAATGCCAGATCCGGTCGACTACCCTGGACCAGGTAGAGCACGTCTGTCAATTCTGTACCCGGATCCAACATGGTTAACGAAAGCTTCTGAGACAAGTCCGTCGGAGTCGTCACTTGCCATCACTTCTTTGGCATATCTCGACTGCCCGATTGATATACCGTCGATCTCGTGTTTGATGTTGAGACCGACGCACGTATTTGCCTGTCCCATATCCTTTATGTGAAATCTTTCAGTCAGCTTCTTCTTAAGACTGTCTCGAACGGCGACAGATTTCCAGAGAATTAAGAAATCGACAACATAAATGGCGATGATTAAATCCATGGGTTCGGTATGAGATGGAATGATTGTAGGGCTGGATCCAGGCATTTGTTCCATTGCCTGCAGCTTTGTTTGAGCCCGTACATAGCCTTCTTTAATTTGCACACACGTCCGCTTTCGTCATCGAAACTTTCAGGTTGTTGTGTTTAAATCTCAGCATCAAGATCGCAAATGTCTTTGTTGGAAAAACCTGAGAGTGTCGACATTTTTTTTATTTGGTTGTCTGACAACTTTATTGGAAAATTAAATAAAATAAAAACAATCATATTTTTTTATTTTTCTAAAAAGGAATTGTTTGAAATTGATTCAGTAAACTATATTACTTCACTAATTTATGTCGATAAATACTCGATTTTTAATATTTGGCCAGGATTTAAAAAAAAAATACAAATAAAATCTCCATAAAGCTATAGAGACTTGTCGAATCACGAAACTTTGTCATGCTAGAGCTTGCGTGTGAATCGACTATACATTATAAAAATAAAAAAAAAAAACGAATTTCATAGACAATGCACACGTATCGAACATTTTTTCGGCGATTTTGGATTGCGGAAGATTGCGATTACCGATTGCGCGAACGTGTGAAACACTAAATGATCGCAGATTGCGTGAAGAGCACTCATATATATTTCCGCATTTCGTCGTTTTCTTTTCTGAATTTTTGTTATCATTTTTTGATTACATTTTTATGTCATTAAAGATTAAAGTCGCGGTTGAAGTGAAAACTCGGATTGTCCCTAACACATTTTTTTAAATGAAAGAGCGTAAATGTTAAGAGTATAAAAGTGAGGAGTTGTGGAATTTTAAACAAACATTTATTTAAATTTCTATCCTTGAAAATTGGAACAGATCGTGCGGGAAACGCTGTACTTGTTAAAAATTTATTCATGCTGGACGCAGCGAATTTTCATTTAAGGGTTCTAATAGATTCTGAAGTTCAAATTTAAGTCCAACTTGATGTCCAACTCGACGTTCAAAAGTGACGTCCAACTTGACGCCTGGCTTGTTGCAGATGATGTGGCCAACTCTGTATAATGTCACATTTTTTATTTGATAATATCATCTTATTTTTTGATTTTAAAGTAAAAATCATACAAAAATAAAAATATTTTTTTATTTTTCATTCATACAACAGAAAATCCAAGCAAGTGGCAATATTGACAAGCAATGCCATCAGTACAAATACGGCAAACTAAAAAAAAAACAACAAACAACTTCATTTAACATTATTAAATCTTTAATAAAAACTTGTAGACACATTACAGACTATTATAATAAGTAGATTTAATAAGTACAATAAAATAAGGCAGTTCAAGTGCACATTAAGTTAAATGTAGTCTAATTCTATAATTCTCTTCAGCATTTTTATAGCGCATTAACGTAGCAACGTAACGTATAAAATACTTAGGATTAATAATTGAAGGTCAATGCAACAGTTTATATAATATATAAATGTATGATTTTTGTTTATTTATATTGAGACTAAAAATTACTCGAAATATTAATTCGAGTTGTTCATTATACGTAAATAATTGTTTATAGGCATTTTTATGTGTAATTAAGTCTTAAAAGTAATAGAGAAATAAGTTATATAATTTGTTTCTAAACGTTTTTCACTTTGATGGTAGAATTGAAGCTCTGCAAAAGGAAAACAAATGTTTTTTAAGTAAAATTGATTAATTGATTTGTTTGAAATATATGTTACCTTCTCTGCGGCATCAGTAAGAACGGCAGCAGTAGCCGTTCCAGTCTGTTCGACCAGCTGCCTTAGATAACCTCCGGGTATTTGAAGCAATTCAAAGGGATGTGCAAATTCTACCGCTCTTCCAGCATCTACGACCAGCACACGATCGTTGTCCATGACCGTGTGCAGACGATGCGCTATCGTCAAAACTGTACAATTGGCAAACTTTTCACGAATTGTAGCCTGGATCAGTTTATCCGTTTCGGGATCAACGTTTGCCGTAGCCTCGTCCAAAATGAGAATTTTATTATTGCGCAAAATAGCCCGGGCCAGGCACACCAACTGTCGTTGGCCCATACTGAAATTTGATCCACCGTCGGACATTTTACAGTCGAGACCGCCCACCAGAGAGTTAACAACTGATTTAAGTTCAACCTATAGAATTGACAAGTTATAAAAACGTTTTAAAAAATGTATAATGTTCAATGTTATACCTGTGACAGTGCACTCCACATTTCATCATCCTTCTTCTCATCGAACGGATCTAGATTAAGTCGCAATGTGCCCGAGAACAGAACTGGATCCTGTGGAATTATCGATATTTTACTGCGCAACTCATGCAAGCCCAGTCCGTTTGTCTCGATGCCATCTATGAAAATGGATCCATCCAAATTGGCCAATCGGAAGAGCGCCTGAATTATTGATGATTTTCCAGCGCCTGTACGTCCGACGATTCCGATTTTTTCCTATTATTCGAACAACATAATTTATTGAATAAAAGATGACAACAAAATCAATAAAAGAGATACAAAATACCTTAGCTTTAATTTGCAAATTAATGTCCTTCAGCACAAAGTTTGAGTTCTCCGAGTACTTGAAGCTTAGGTCAGCAAATGTAATCTCACCGGCCTCGGGCCACGTTACTGGTGGTCGATGTTTTGGCGCTGATTCCAGTGGAGGTTCAGAGGGAAGATTTGCATACTCAAGCACTCGTTCAACAGACGTCATTTGACTTTCGATTTCGGCCGTCTGTCGCATACCCCACTGGCACATTCCTATCAGATTCACACACTGCATAATAGCAAGACCTACATTTCCACTTGATTCGTCTATAATCAATAGAAATGGATTTATAAAATATAAAATGATTTTTACATTTTCAAGACTTTTACCTCCTTCAAAAACAAGAAAACTCATCGTGACGAATGTAATATAAATCAGACAAACAATATCTAGCCACAGGGCAAATGCACGTGTGGAGGCTAATGAAATGTACCAAGCACCAGTATTGTCATCCTGATACTCATGGAACTCACGTTCCAATATCGCTTCAGCTTTGAATGCACGCACTGTTGAGAGACCCTGAAGAGTAGCATTCGTGTGCGAGTAAATAGGACTTCTGGCTAAAGAAAAGAAAAATAGGTAAAACGATAAAACAATAAAATTGATACCATTAATACTTACTCAGTGAATCAATTCGTTTCACGCTCCGGGCACAGTTGATGTAAAAGCATCGGATGCAATAGAAAAGGATCGACATAATAATGGTTGGCACCAGCAACCAGTAGTTCACAATGGCAACCAAACCCATTACAAAGACGAATTCAATGAAAAACTAAAATATATATATATAAACAAAAGAGTTGATTATATAGAAATAATAAAATTGGCTTTTCCAGATAAAGCTCACCGCAATGCAGTCCATTAATGCGGCCGGAAGCGATGAATCAATGCTATTTATATCCTTCGAGAATCGATTTAGTATTCTACCAGACGGATTGTTGTTGTAAAAGTACATTGTAGCTCTGGTGATGCCCCTGAATAGTTTATCGTGTAGATTCGTTGAAACGCGCAGACACATCGTGAAAAATGCAAAGGTCCTGTGCACATAAACGTATGTGGCAATAGCCATAAAAATGGCATAGGTAACAATATACTGTTCCCGTTTCTCTAGATTCTCTATGTTTTCGGTGAATGGTAATGTGGAATTTATGGTGCTGTCATTTGAGATGCTGGCGATGAGTTCAGGCAATAGTATGGTGGAGTTATCAATTGGTGATTCTGTGACATTTGACAGCATTCGATTTGTGGCGATTGTTTCTTCCCAGTTTACCCTAGGTATTTAAAGAGAATAGGTGTCATTATAGCATGAGGTTACAATTATTTAATAATACAATTTGTGTTT
Organism: Bolitophila hybrida; assembly: GCA_027564075.1. Lineage (NCBI taxonomy): Eukaryota > Metazoa > Arthropoda > Insecta > Diptera > Mycetophilidae > Bolitophila > Bolitophila hybrida. Next base: position 22,452 of record JANSTU010026746.1, read on the forward strand.
AAAATAAACAAAAATATGGACGAAGATCTTCCTCAATATAATTAAAAAAGTTTTTTGATGAGCAATCTTCAATTTTATAATGTTTATTAAATAATTCTAGTATTTGCAATCTTTTTGGCTGATTGATCCACAAACGGCAATTTTGGTCGAATGGGTCATTTAGCCGAATCGGTAATTTAGCCGAACGAATACAAATTTAATTGGATGGGCTAAAAAACTTTTTCTTGAATATGTCTGAAGAAAAACAAATCTTAGGAATCGCTGGTAGAGCAATGGTGGAAAGTACTCGATTACTTATTACTTTCGTATTTTAGTACATTCTTGTTCTAAGTTTTAATTTTATTGACATTTCACATCCCGGTGATGTGAATAGTTAATTTCAACAATATTTTTGAAATATTTTGGATTTCGCTTATGTTGGCCTTGAGGTCTTCGATCAGGTGCATTTTGAATTGACTCACGAACTGCATCAATATTTTCATTGGACCGCTTGGGTAGCGGTTTTTTTGTTGCCCTACGTTCCAGTTGTTGATAATTATGAATGCGTTATTCTGAATGCAATTATAAAATATCATCAACTGACGAAAAAGCGGGAAAAAAAGTTATTTATAGTTCACATCCGGACAAGCCCTATCCTCGCTAAAGAAGAATACCGAGTATTTTTGAGATTAATAAGATAAATAATAGTTTTGTAAAGTTCAGTCAGAATGTCAGAATGAATGAACACGATTATGGAAAAGTATTCGAAAATAGCTCGTTTTTTTATAAGTATTTTGATTGTTTTTTCTAAAAAATCGGAATTCAGATATGTCTGCTGTTCTGTTAACCAGTGACCGACGTTTTATTGAAATTTGATTTATTCGGCCAATGTGCTTTTCGACTAAATGGCATAATTGGTCAAATAGCATTTCGGTCAAACGGCATATTTGTCCAAATGGCTCATTCGACTAAATGACTTTCCTTCTAAAGGTCATTTTCGTCCAATTCGTCTAATTAACATTCGACTAAATGGCTTTTCGGGCAAATGGTGCATTCGGCTAATTGATCGTTCGTCTAAATGGACTTTATTTATTCACAACTGTTTTATAGTTTAGAACTTAATTTAAAGAAAAACTTACCATTGCGTCACAAAGTAGTCCAAACCACTAGTTCCAAATTGAGCAAGGAAGAATAGTACTGCAATGAATAGAACGTACACTACATTGTCCACGCATTTGAAGTACGACAGATAGACTTCACGACTGACCGCTCCCTCGGTTTGCAGTTCCTGCCGATCTAGAGGATCCTCCTCAAGAAGTCCGTCCAGAGTGGATGACGATGTTGAGCGTTGACGCTAAATAAAACAAAAAACTTAATTTATTAAAAATATCTTTACAATTTATTGACTTTATTTACCTCAACTCTTTTTTGATCTCCTTCATTCGGACCAGTCTCGTCCAGTGACTGCATAGCCAAGAACTTCTCGTTGGTCGTCTTACGCAGATCCGCATACGAACCCTGTGCCTCGATCTTACCCTGATTCATTAGTACCAGATGTTTGATGTCACGCAAGTACTGCAACTGATGCGTTACCAGAATGCACGTCTTTTCAGAGAGATACCTCAAAATGCACTCCTGATAGATATGTTTTCCCACATGTGCATCAACAGCTGACAGTGGATCATCTAGCAAATAGATGTCCGCTTGTTTGTAAATAGCTCTGGCAAGATTTACTCGAGCCCTCTGACCACCACTCAAACTAATGCCTCGTTCTCCAACGATTGTCTCATCGCCAGCTGGCAAAAGTTTAAAGTCTCGCTCTAGAGCACATACTCGTATTACTTCCTTGTAGCGTCGTGCATCGAACTCTTCCACGAAAACAATATTATTGCGGATTGTGCCCTCAAATACCCAGGCTTCCTGTGATGCATAGCTAACAACTCCGTTCACGTAAATACTGCCTTCGTCCAATTCTAGCTCTCCAATTATAATATTAAGCAGCGTAGTTTTTCCGGAACCAACCTGGCCAACTATCGCACACAATTCCTTTTCCGCAATCTTCAGATTAATGCCATACACCCCGGCACTCATTTTATCACTCTCGCTAAGCGTCCACGTAGCAGTGGCTTGATCCAATTGGACACCCTTTACTTTAGCTACTGTGTCTGTAAATCGTTTCGTCTTCAACAAACTTACAATCTCAACATTTCCATTCTGTTGTCCTTTTGAATTAACGTCCTCCAACTCGCCGATTACCAGATTCTTACGCCTGTACTCTTTAAGCTTCTTCTCATCATGTTTTTCCTCTTTGTCTGTCTCCACAATCGTGCCATCTGCTCTCTGGCTGGCCTTATCCTCGCTGGCCAACAAAAACTCTTGTACACGTTTCACAGATATATAACCCTCAGCAACGGTGGTTAATGCCACTGGCCAAAAGTACACCATCGACAGATTCAGTATATTAAAGAACGACGAGGCAATAAATACCTTGCGTGCCGTTATCACGTTTCCAAAATAGATATACGATACGAGACTCAAGAATATCGACAGTCTCGAGATCATACCAAACGAAAAGAGTGTAGCTCGGATATAGGCTGTCCCACGAATGGCGTTGACTTCCTTTCTAAAAAAAACATGAATTACATTTTAAATTGAAGGGTTTCATAAATATCAACTTACTTTCGTATTTTGTCGACCATTTCTGCAAAAGACTTTTCCCATGTATACATTTTTATCACCTGAATGCCCAGAATGATTTCGTTCATGATTTTCACACGGAAATCCGTGCGCTTAGCGGTTCGCAAACGTAGTTGAGCAGATTTCTTACCAATCCAGGCTGAAATGGTAAATAAATGGTTATTATGGGTATTTTAAGCAGTTACTTACATTTACCTTGGAGTGGAATAAAACTTAGCAAAAAGGCCATTCCAACAATTGCAGAGATTCCGATTTCTTTGTATATAAAATATCCAAAGAGCAACGCTTCCATGGGACCCTTCCACACGTCATGGAAGAATGCCAGTGCGGTCTCGAATTTGGACAAATCATTGGACATTATATTAATAACCTTTCCGTTAAGACCCTCGTATACGGCAGCCTTCGACAGACGCAGTGACTATAACAAAACCAAGATTAGATAATACTAAAATAATATTACTACTAAATATACCTTTCTGTAAATCAACCCGGTACAACCGAGCCTTATCTTAGCACCCATCTCGAAAACATACAAAATAAATGGATGAAAACTAAATACGGATACGGCCGACGACAGAATAATGCCACTGGCATACATGTACGCATCGTTTTTGGTCATCTCCGTTTGACCGGGCACAAAGTACGAGACAAGACCACCCAAACAGATGGGTTGCACGACACGCATAAAGGACTCTAGCAATGAGAAAGAGAGTCCCCAAAATAGTAACTGAGCACCGTATATTTTGAATAGTATTCGAAAAACACTTGGGTTGGGCTTTAGCAGTTCAGCGTCCCAGCATTGCACGAATTTCGCTGTTATATCTGTGCTGATCAGATCCGCTTTTGTCTTGTAGATCTCTTCCACTTTGAGCGGACGTTTGAGACATCGTGTCCAGATATCGCGAAGCCACCTGGAGTGTAAATATGGGGTTTATTAGATGATTGTTTTTATTGATACAAATTAAATAATGTGTCTAATCTTTAAAAGAAATAACTAAAAGTTGCCGGGAGCAGGTCAGATGATCGAACGTTCAGTTGCTCGAACAAAAAAATTACGAGACTTTTAAAAAGTCATACTGATATTAATTTTGTTACATATTGGCGTACCTTTCGTAGTACCGGCGGTAGATTTATAAATGAGCCATTTGGCCGAAAAGCTTTACATCCTATAGTACAAGATCGATAGTATATTTAACTGGCTTCAAATAAATCGTCCATCAAGAAAAAAAATCGTCCACCAAAAAAAAAAATCGTCAATCGATAAAAAAAAACAATAATAATAATATAATACCAATAAAACTAATTGTGCTTCAATAATTTGTTCCAATAAATTAAAAAATGAGCTCCTATAAACTCAAAAACGTATATCAAAAAAGGGCTCCAAAAAACTTCAAAGATGTGCTCCAAAAAAATCATAAATGTGTTCCAATAAATAAAAAAATGACCATAATACGAAATGTACTCTAAAAAAATTAAAATTGTGCACCGAAAAAAATAATTGTGCTCCTAGAAATTCAAAACTGAACTATAAAAAATTCAAAACTGCGCTCTAATAAATTCAAAAAATGACCCTCTATTTTATTTTATATTTTTAAATCTTATTTATTTAATATAATAGGTCTACAACTAATTTTTAAAGGTAAATTCATGATTTTTCGAGCTTTTTTGTTCAAATATCAAAACAATCTTAATGTTCAAAGTATTGCCCGTCTGAAGCTACTATCTTATCCCATCTTTCGGGC
>JANSTU010026747.1:0-12618 GCA_027564075.1 Bolitophila hybrida
GCCATGCTTTGGCTGTGATGGTATTTTTACCCATCAAAAAGCAATGATAAATCAACACACGAAATTGCTTTGAATTCCTTTTTTTTAAAGACTCAAAAGTAGCGTCACTTGAACCTCTGTAACTGGTAAACTAATCGTTTGAGTGTCATGAAATTTGGACAGATATATGATCTATATACTATATACATATGCCTATACCACCGTCACTTACCTTACACACAGTCGTTTCAACTGCCACTAATACTCCTGAGCTTGCCTTCCATACAAATATTCTTCCGGATCTAATCAACACTGGTCTGCCTAAACAATTTACCAATTAAATTTATCAAAATGATCCTTCCAGTTATTGCTCCGTATTTACTACATATAATACATATTTCCCTAACCTCTTCTAGTTTTCCTCTCTCCTGGAAGCGAGCCTCGTCATACCCTTGCATAAAAATACACGATCCTATGATCTCAAATATTTTCGCCCAATTAGTACATTTCCCGGGTTATCCAAAGTCCTTGAAATGAATTAAATTAAAAAAGCGCATCTCCCATCTCATTAATAATAATCTTCTTAACAAGTTCCAATCCATTTTAGACAGAAAGACAGTACGACATCAGCACTTTTAAATGTTACCAAATTCTTGATAAGAAATGGTGCTCGGTTCGAATACTCCTTGATTTTTCCAAAGCTTTTGATACTGTCTCACGTAAAATTCTATGTTAGAAGTTCCTTTTTTTTTTGTTTTTGTTCGTCATCAGTTACCTTGATATCCAACTATCTATCAAATCGTAGTCAGTGTGTTGATGTTTCTGGTAACTTGTCATCTTTCCTTCCTATTCTCTCTGGAGTCCCACATGGTTCGATTCTTGGTCCGGTTCTCTTTTTAATGTTTATAAACGAAATCCTACAGAACTCGACCAAATACCACCTCTATGCAGACTAATTTTGTTCGCCTAATTTTCTTCCAGTACATATAAATATTATAAATGCAGTGACGTTTTGGTGCAAATCCAACCAGTTCATATTAAACTACGATAAAACCAAATGTATCCAATTTACTCCTCCTAGTTCTAATCTTATTTCACATTCGCTGTCCCCAATAATATTTGATAGTAAAGTCCTACCGTTTTCATTTTCAAGTACCAAATATCGCGGTCTATTATAATAATGAATGACAAGCTTGATTTGATCGTAAATTCGTCTGTCATTTAATCTAAAGTTTTCGCTGGTCTCCAAATTCTATGGGTGCATTCGCACCGGATTCCACAAGAAACACGCATGAAACTTGTAAAAGCTATGCTTATCCCAGTCTTTCTTACTATGATATTGTTCATTCCGCAATGACTGCTAAAGTGTCCACCATTTTACAGAGTGTGTATGTATCGAACATGACATTCTCACAAACTATTGGGCATCAAAGATATGGTAGGGGTGCAAGCAACATTCACGTAGTCGACGAAGTATATTGTAAAGAAGATGGTGCTGCCGATTACCAAAATAGACATATCGGGATACTTGGTCAAAGTTATTGTGAAGAAAAAAGCGAAAAACAAAATCAAGATATACATATGTGCACTTCGTAAACATTTCAAACAGGACAGTAGACACACTCGGCTCCCAGTTCAGCCATTATATGGTGAGAATATAAGTTCAAGTCAAAAACCAAGTCTAGTGACGAAGTTTCAGCAAAACTCAATTCCGAGACCTCAACTTCAGTCTGCTCAAAAGCGGGGCACGAATTCGAACATGTTATTTCCAAACTTTCTTTGAAATTAAAAAAAATAGATGCGACTGTCAGTATAGCAGATTGTACTCATCATATAGTATCTCATTCCGTCGAATTGCCAATTTTTTTGGGTTGTGTAATAGCGGTGCTACCTTGTGCCGATTAGTAGAACTAGTGATAGGGTGTGATTTGGAGCCATTTGTGATTGTTTACCTCGATGACGAAATCATGGCAACGGAAACCATGCAAAAGCATTTAGAAATTTTGAATAGCAATATTGGGTTAAATCGCGTTTTTGTATGAAACAATTGTGCTTTCTCGGGTATGTTGTAGGATTAAAAGGACTTCAACCTAACCCAGACAAAATATCTTCTATCGTTAATTAGCCACATCCGAAAAAAAACGTGAAAGATGTGAGACGGTACCATCAGTTCATTCCGAACTTTTCGTCGATAGCAGCTCCTCTTACAGATATGTTAAAAACGAATAAGTCGAAATTTACTTGGACCGAAAAGGCTGAGGAGGCATTGGGGAAGTTTAAACGAATAGAAGTATCAAAGCCCGTGCTAAGCAACCCAAACTTCGAAAAACCATTTATAATACAGTCTGACGCATCAGACCATGGTATATGGGCAGTATTGGTACAGGGAGAAGGGGATGATGAGAGAGTAGTAGCCTACATGAGTCAAAAACTTTCGTCTGCTCAGCGGAAATACTAGACCAAGAAGCGAGAGTGTCTAGCAGTGTTGATCGATAAGTTTAGGCCTTATATAGAAGGAGTCCACTTTTCAGTCGTAACCGATCATGCTTCTCTTTTGTGGCTCTCCGATTACAGGCGATTTCGAACTAAAGCATGGAAAAGGTAAACTCATGGTCGTGGCTGACGCATTATCTGGGGCCGTGGAGTTGGTCAATGTGAAATATCGTGATAAGCGAACTTACTTTTGGCCTAACATGGATAAGGACATAAAAACATATGTACTGAACTGCGAAATTTGCCGACCCATAAAACCTAGTAATCAGGTACAGAGAGCACCGATGGGATATTATAGGGAAGCCGCTAGACCCTGGCAAATTATTTATCAAGATTTCATCAGCCCCTTTAGCATTTACTAGATCCAAAAGAGGTGTCTGCTACTTACTAGTAGCCGTTGATGGGTTCTCGAAGTTTGTCCATATACATCCATTGCGATCAGCTACTTCGAAATCAGTTATTGAGTTTTTAGAAAAACGAGTATTTCTTACGTATTCGTCCCAAACCGCGTGTGTGTATACAAGTATAAAATATACTATTATGTTACATTAAGTATAAATATATTTATAATTAAATTTAATTAGTAGTCAGTGCCGCGCAATATTAAACCACCGCGTGTTTGCTAATGTTGAACCAGACAGCGAAACATGTACGCAACAATCGACAATTACAACAGACAAAGGGACACATATATACGAGTACATAAACAGTACTAGCAATGAGAGGTTCGATGTCACGGACATGAAGTACAAATAATCAAAGATCCATAAGACTCTCACTAAATCACGTGGTCAGAAAGCACATTTTCTCCATTCCTAAAGTTAAGACCAGAACCACCGAGGCATAGTATTCGATCAGGTACACCTTTATAAGTATATGCGAGTATCCCACGTGGGTGAATATATTATATTATTAGATTATATGACGAAACCTATACACATATACATGAACCAATAGAGTCACTACATTACACATACTCGCACATAAATATTACATAGACTAAGGATAGAGTAGGTTGTTCATGGCGTAGGTAGGGTATTTAAGTTAGTTTTAAGAAAAATTGTATTATAAATTAGTTAATTAAATTTATTTAGTAGATGTTTAGTTTTGTTTAATTGTATTGGCTTTACCGAGCCCAAAACGAAGTTGCTACAGGACAACATTAAAGTCCAGTTATATAGGCTCGTATCGGCCCAAGGACAAGATTCTGTCAAAAGTATTTTTTTATATTAAAAAAATCACCGAGCGGACAATTGAATCGTGTAATAATTCCCTCAAAAAAAGGGTCCGTTGTTCTAAACGAACTACATGCTTCCAATGCTTCAATGGTCATGTTGAAAACGGTGTAAAAACGGTCACTACTGTTGACTTTCCATCAAAACATGTTATTCACAGAGAACTTAAATCTCGTTTTAATATCTTCAGACCACCCTCAGTGAAAGATTGGTAGGACACAAACAAGAAAAACACCAAAATAAACTTTTCGGATAAACGAAATATATTTTTTTAGCGTGGGGGATAAGGTTTTAATTCGGGACTATTCTAACCCAAACAAGAAGTAATGGGCTGATACAAGCGTTCGAGGACTACGGTCATTCATTAAGTTACGGCAGAGAAATATTACGTCATACAAATCAGGTTCGCATGGGAGTACAGACTCATCAGACTTCGGACACTTCATCACCAACACCGTTTACAAAACGCCAATGCCATAATCAATTATGAATCAATATTATAATCAAATCAGAGTTAAGTTACATATTAAAAAAATAAACAGAACAGAGAAGTCTATTTGAAGATAAACCAACAGGAAACATAAAAAAGTCGGGTAGAGCAACAAACAAAGTAAATCTATTGAATTTATAGTTTGTTTTTCTGATCATATAAAACTTACAATAGTTAATAAGAAATACATAATGTTTCAATACTATATACATTTAGAAACATTGTAATCGAAATATGAAATTAAAATACTATGTACAATTACTTTAAGAAGGAGGTTTTGTAGAGTATGGTCACACTATGTATATAATAATAATACATGTTATAACCTATCACCTAACAATTATGGAGGTATAAATGAGTATGTTAAAAATTCACATCTCCCATAGGTTGATGTTTCATGATGTTTCGCTTGACACAGCAATTAATCTTGTGCTTCTTCGGCATTGTCTTCGATGAAATATACCTTTTTTTAATTTTTGTACATATAATTTATTACTCCAGTCTTAATTTGTGATGTTAGCGCATCCATTGTAATGATTCGGTCGTCTTTGTCAAATTTAGACAAATGTTGTGCGTTTCTGATGCTGATGCTCTTTACATTATCGACGAAGTTCTTTTATTTATTTTATTATATCTTAACACGGCGGTATGATTTTTTGTCACTGTGACAAGAATTCACTAAAGAGGACTGATTTCTTTTACTACTCAAGTAAATTGTTGTTACTAAATCACAATAACATACAAAAATGGGTTCAAACACACAGCTTGTGTATATCATTTTGTTGTTGTTGTGGTGAATCTACAGCAGAGCGAATACTCGATTTTGAAAAAAGTTACTTCCTCCCCTTTTTGGGTCATTTGTAGACCCCACACAAAATATTCGGCGCTATTGAAACCCTTAGGGGTGAGAGGGTACCAAAGTTTTTCGAAAAAAGTAAGTCATATTTTGAGATTTGGGGGGAGGTGCCCAGGAATGTATGGTATAAACTGAAAGGTATTTAAAATACCTTTGTTTTTAAAAAAAATGAATAAAATCAGACAACCCTTAAGGGAGATAGGGGCAAAATGTCATTTTTTTGTATTTGTGTTTAAAAACGGGGTTGGGGGTGGAAGGGTTAAAAACTTAGGGTTAATTATTAAAGATTATGAGTTTTCGCACACAGCCAACCCTGAGAATGGCGGATAGAAGGCCAAGGAATAGTAAGTAACCTATGGCCAATACCTTTTAAATCATCGCAATCTTTGTACATATAAATCCGTCCGATTTCCTTTTTCTTTTTTTTAATAAATAGGTATTTACAATACCTTTAATGCTTAAAATTTAAAAAACAGAAATACCCTTAAAACTTTTTTTACCCACAACTATCGGGTGCCTTTATAAATGAATTTGTTTTTTGACTTTAAAGTGTCACCACGCCCAAAGTATAATTTCCACGAACCATAAAATAGTACGGCTGTTATGATTTACACTTACATTTTTTTAACCCTCTCACTCCTCCCCTCTGCACACAAATACAAAAAATTACCTTTTGTATGTATTTTAAATACTTTTCAATACAGTACACCCTGTGACAAAAATGAGGTAAATGCAGTTGACAAAAAATCATTGATTTGAGACTTTGAAATATCTCGAGTAATATTACATTAATGCTAAAATTACACCCCTTTCCCACTCCTTGTAGGTGTAACTATGACATTTTAAATGTGAACCTCCCTTTTTTGCAGATTAGGATTTTACGTCCTATTTATCATTTATATTTTATGCTGGAGTCGAAAAACAGCAATATCACGGCATTTAGTGACACAAATTCACACTTCTGCAGTGCATTCTTGACTTGACTTTATTGGTGACGAAAATTCATATTTTTGACCTTGAAATATTTTCCATTCAAATCGGTGTTGACAAAAATTCAACACACCGCAACTACCAAATAATGTGCTGGACAACCATAGAAATGTCATTCCATTTTACATTTTACAAAACTATCGTTTTGTTAGTCGTATTGTAATTTTATTGTATAATATTGTATTGTATTGTATTGTATTTTTGTGCGTACGTGATTTGACACTTGACATTGACAACTTGTGTTATGTTTTTACTAAATAGATCTTTGAAACTATTAAGAAGACATAAATACTATAAAAAAATTGTATTGCATTTCATATTTATACATTTATACTATATATTTTATATTTGTTTATTTGACATTTTAAATGTGACAGTTCACACTTGACGACGTGACACTTGCCCAATAGCGTGAAGCTCGTGCTGGTTCCAGAATGTTGCATAAATGATAAGTGCGTTTAATGGTAATATGTAAAATATTCCGCGGAATGTGTAGAACCATATTGTATGAATGTCAATTTTTTAAATGAATTTCCGCGGGACGAATTTTTTATGTTTTACTAATATAAAATCCGTGCAGTTTAGTTCTGTTGTTTTAAGTTCATAAAAATAAATTTAACGTAGTTGCAATTAACCCCGCCAAAAATTGTCGTATATAAATATGCTTACTGACAAAAATTATTGACCCGAGCTTGGAAATCAAGTCATGGTAGTGATTATGTTTATTAAGCATTCAAATGATCCAAACACTGCTATTTCTTGTGTACTAATATGAGGATAAGCAGTCACTGCAGCTAATATGGCATATTCATTGTGCACAAAACATAAAATACAAATTAATTAAAAAAAAAAATTCAATGTCTCAAATCAATGATTTTTTGTCAACTGCATTTACCTCATTTTTGTCACAGGGTGTATTGTATTGAAAAGTATTTAACTAGTTGCATTAATAATTTTTAGAATTGTATGATATGGATTTTTTTGTTCGATGTTTTTTATTCTTATATAGTTATATAATTGTCAAAAAAAATAAAAAAAAATTATTAGCTTTTCCTAAAAAAACAAAATATGACATTTAGAATTTTTCAATAATCCGAATTGGCAACACTGGTCATTATGTTCGGCTTGCGTGCTCACATATTGTAATTTAATGTGAATTTGATTCACGTAGTGATTTACACACATTCTCACACATTAAATGCTGACTAGTATAGCTACTGTCTACTGCTAGGTGCTAGTGCTATATGATATGCTAGATAAACCTGAGACATACGCTGCAACGCTACAAAACACGCACACCAAACCAAATATGTATAAGGCTAAATAAATCGAAAAGCAGCGCCACCGCTTAGCAAACACACGAAACACGTTGCTGACACACATATCCTGACACACATCTCTGCACGCACACAAACCCAATCATACAAGCCGTACACTTTTGCGAAATGTCATCACGACACACTAATTCCCATATATAAAATATATAAATGCGTAGCGCTTGTGTATGCATACATACCGCTCTCTCGTATATATACAGTGTGCGTGCGTGTGCGACGGAAGAGCCAATGCGACCATCTTGAAATTCGGGCCGACCGTGGTGTACGCTGTACTGTCAAACATCACCACACACACAATATTGTACCACTACCATTATAATATCGTGTATTTTATTTATATATTTAGTCGTAATTTTTAAGGCAACACAAGAACGGTATCGGTTTGTTTGCCTATTTTATTTTATAAAAATCATCGTGCCGCGCTGTCCCGTAACTGACCCGAATATTTAGCCTATATAATCTGCACATATATATAAAATTAATTATATTATAAAATCACCCGAGAGTTTTCGTGTGTGTGTGTGTGTGTGCGTGTAGTGTGTGTGTCATCCGAGTTCTGCCCGCGCGTCGTCTTCGCGGAACACCGCGATAATCATAATAATAAAATATTAAATAGAAATCTATAAATTAGTGTTTTTCCCTGTTACACCGTGCTCCACCACCACTATTAATAAGTTTATATAAAACACAGAAAAAAACAAGCAAAATGCGTATGATTCCAGACATGGACGATGACGAAAAGGGGTAAGTGCTAAGTGACATTTTGTTTTATTTAATTATTTTCTACTTTCGAAAGAAATAAAGAAATTGAAATAATCTCAATATTTAAGTGTATTGTGTGTGTGTGTTGGAAATAATTTTCATGTTCCGAGATTTGTTTGATAGTGGCCACGAGACACACGGAAAAATACACCCGGATTTGTATCTACACAGATGTGTGTGAGTGTGTGTGTGTGTGTGTGGCGAAGACGATGAACACGGAACACCAAACGCGCGCGAGCTGGGAGCTTCGCCGGCGTCTATCTCTATACATGTAAATGTGTGTGTGATTCAAATTTTAATGGCCGCTAAAGTGTATGTGTGTTACCATTCAATGTTTACGTGACGCCGCGTTTTGACGATATACACCAAAAAAGCGGTCGGTCAAACTAAACATATGCATACAAATGGCCAATAACGAATAAATGAATCAAAGCATAAGCATAGAACATATTTTACATACGCACCCTTTTGATTACTGCGAAAATCCTGAAATGACGTTGTTATCGCGCCCTACAATATGATTTCGAATATGAGCCTCTCGAGCACCTCTTGGCACGAGAAACACCTCTTAACACACTATGGCGCACTTCACGAGTTGTTTAATTGTATTTTTATTTGTTTTTTAGTTAATTATTTGCATTAAAAAATGAACGCACAACCTACGAAAAACACTGTCACTGTATACAAAGGTTAACATGAGACAACATTATATAATATAGAATCAGCATCAAGGCGGCACGTTGGGCTACAAAATTAACAAAAACACAACAACAACACAATAAATGCTAAACGTGCTCCGCTCTTCCTGCAAGCAAGAGTGCTATATATTTATAAATATACATATTTAATCATTCAATATATTTTCTCCAGAGAAATGAGAGAACATATGTAAAATATGTGCAATTGTGGCTGTGTGTGCAGGAGGATGTGGAAGTAGCATGAGGTGAGGTGGTATCGTCTCGCGCGTCCGAATCCGATCTCGCTTATCGCGACGATTCGTTTAAATGTATTGCCAATATATATATGTTTGTGTGTGTGTGTGAGCCCTGGAGTTAGTTAGCCAGGTACGAGTTGCGCTGTATGCAATAATATGCATGTACCTCTATCTGATCTGGGTGATTTGAGATTGTTTGAGTATTCGTCAAAACATAAAATTGAGAAATATGTTTGAAATTTTCTCTCGCTGCACTTGCGCTGTCCGTCGGTTTTGTCTGTGATTTAATTTTCTATAACGACCATAACCAAGGGCCAATCAATATTATATGCTCAATTTCTCTTATTCTCATTTTATGTTCTCTATTTTCTATAGAGATTGTATATGCTTACGAAATGTGCAAAATATTCATTTATTGATGTTTATGCCGGTGAATCGGGGCTTTGGGGTGTTTTTGTATTCAATACAATATGCTAGAATTTCTGGTTTCTAGTATTACTATATATATATTGGGTTTACTGTAAGTTTTCCCCAGCACATTGTTGCATTCGGTTCTTATTAATGACCGCCAGCATTTTTACCTTCACTCACCTGGAGAAATTATTTTCATATTCAACTTAAGAAGGTATAATGATTTTGTTGGAATTTACTATATCTGTGTGTTGAGATATTATTTTCAAAATATCAGCAATATTTGAAAATTACATATTTTAGAACTTTTGTGGAAAATCGGTATTCTCAGATTAATAAAATATTCTTTTATTAATTTAAAATATTCATGTATTTTTAAAAATTATATTTAAATCAGTTCTTTTCATTTATTTATTTATTTATTGAACAAATATATATAAACTATTACAAAGGCATACATGCATCTAGCAAAGGGTAGTTTACAGAATAATAGCATCATTTTAAACTAAACTAAATTGAACACAAATAGAGGTGCCAGAAGGGCGACTATTTCACTATTGCTTAAAGGAAATAAGGGATAATGGATAGATTAAAGGTAACATAAGACAAATATTTTTTATAGTGACGTACATAAGGGATAAAAACCATTATAATTAAGTGATATTAATGTAATATAAGGACTGAGATCGAATTTTTTCTCTAATTTAAATTTAAAAATTCAAAAAGTTTTTAAAAGTAATTTTGTTTGATAAGTAAACACAAATTTTTTTAATATTTTTGTAGAAATCTGCCAGCCTCTCCGGTAACCCTGCCATTAGCGTCTTATGGTGGCTTCTGAGACCTTCTTGTTGACTGCATTTCATTTATTTCTGAATTCTTTCTCGTCTTTGGCTTGCTTCTTTTTTTCCTTCAATTTTGTCTTGGTCAGAGCCCAATATCTCACAGACCGAAGCTCTGTACAATATGATGAGTTGGCTTCTCTTGGCACTATTTCGATGTCAGCCAAAAAGAAAGTAGAAATGCTGTGTTTTCTAATAAATGTCTGCAAACTTATCTGGACGCACTCATCCATATAAATTTCACAATTAATAGTGCCAGTTGCCACGTTTTTAGCCCACAAGTGCAAATCGAATGCCACACTAGAAACTTCATGGGGAACTTTTACTTTTGTTTTGTTCTAAATTGTTTCTCTACTAAAAAAGACGTTAAATTATTTGGAACTGATCAATATTAAGCTCAATGCACATTAGTTTTTTGAATTCTGAAATAGATTTTGAATGTTTTAAATACAGTGAGAGAGAATTTCAAATAAATGCAGCGGTAACGTGATAATAATTGTTAGATGTGGAGAGACGGTTAGCTGGTACGATAAAATTATGAGTTCTTTCAGATCTGGCGAAAGTCTAGGCAACTAATTAAAAATAGAAATTGCCATACGAAATTTATGATAAGCAAAGACGGAATACCCTAATAAACTGTTTACGCGATAAGAAATATGGTCAGATTTCTTGAGTCAAAAAGCCAGCATTAAAACACAATTCCAGTTTATGCTTGCACACTATGCCGCAGTCGAAAAATACCAAATCACCGTAAATAAAGTCAGGTATAGCAATGGATAATACTAGTTTACGGCGTAGATGGAAAGGTAAATAGCAGGTGACGGTGCACGGAGTTGCGGTGTACTCCGTAGACCCGACAGCATATGAGCGAAATTTGATCATCCCAAGTTGTAGAATTAAGCATTAAACCTAATTTTTTTAATCTTTTGCGAATAGATGATGCTTGTGTTGTTTACTTTTAACATAAAAATTAAATTAAATTATTAGTATCAATTTTTTGGTTATATATGATAATGGCTTGTGACTACATTTAAAGCCAGTTTATTTGGAGTGGCCCTAGCACTGAACACTATGGAACACCAGAAGTGATTGGAGCATAATTAGATAGCACCCCGTTTACTGTGACACATTGCTTTCTACCTGATAAATACGAGTAAATAAGATTGCAGGACAAAGAAGAAAATTTAAATTGTGTTTCATTTGTTCTCAATTAGGTCAAAAGCCTTGCTGAAATCAAGCAATACTAAAGCAGTTGTACGTTTTTGGTCTTCACAGACTTTCGTAATGGCAGTCGTAGTGCTGTGGAAACGTCGGAAGCCATATTGAAAACAATGAAGTCCATGAATCAATGTAAGGTGGTGAGTAAGCTGGATTTTCAGTAACGATTCATATATTTTTAGATAGGCATGGACGTAGCTTTATTCTTCTGAAATCATTTATTGAGTTCGGAGACTTAATCTTGCCAATTGGACATACCAATAAGGTTTTCCAAAGCTCAGGCAACTAACAAGAAGAAGTTATAGCTGTTTCAACGTTTTCGGAAGATACATGAGAGAAATGGAAATAATCATTTACATCGTCAATGATAACAGTATCGAGTCCGAGTATTAGGCTGATTTATTTAAATGTTGCTGAAATGTTGATTAAATTCATCCGATGTCAATCCATTCAAATCAATTACTTTTTCTTTTAAACTCCAAGACCTTTGATTTCTTTCCAAATAACTTGAGCACTGTTATGTGATACGAAATATTTGCAACCGAATTTAAATTTTGAAGTTCGTATTAATTGTGTAGCCTTATTATAATATATATAATTACTTCTTTAAATTCAATATATTTTAAGGAAACAGATATATAAATTACTAGTTACTATAATTTACTTCAATGTTTGTTAGAAAAAGGTCTAGCAGGGAGAAAAACCACTTGATGGCTCATTATGTGTTGTGGCATCCAATTATTGTGCTGACAAACAAGATTGGTGTCTTTGCATAGTTCACTAATTAAGATTTCATCATTTGCCTTAAATTGACTGTGGTTCAAATCACCATTATAACAACATTTAAATAATTTGCTGAAATACAATTTGTGTCAACAATTATAGTGCTTAGTGGTGGAGCGGTAGGCGGACGATAAATTACTCCAACAAGAACTTTTGTGTTGCTTACCACAAGCTCAACAAACAAATAGGCAATAGATGGCCCAGGTAGAACCTTGGATAAAATGTTGCTTTTAATTTGCTTAACAATATACAATGAATGCCACTCCCCCGCCGCGTCTGTTGGAACGATCA
>JANSTU010026758.1:0-12617 GCA_027564075.1 Bolitophila hybrida
TTTACATGTGTATGTGCGTGTACAGATTCAACTCTCCAATTTTTTAGCTGGTAAATGGTTCGTGGTATTTGGTATATCGTTTGTAGTGGAGTTAAGGCATTAACGTACAACAGTCTCAGATTTAATTTTGAAACAAAAAACTAACACATACACATTTACACTGGGTCTCCACGATACTTTTTTATGACAAGACTTATGTTATAACATAAAATTGTATCGTGGAGACAGCAAAAAGGCAAGACATAAATTATTTCTACGAAAATGTCCGGACTCTATGTCTTGCCATTTGTATGTCTAGCGGCCGACTTTTTTTTGACGTTTCAGAGTTTCAGTATATAATATTCACGTAAACGCGACAATGTTTTACTGTTTTTATTATTTTAATGTTTTTTTAATTCGTTTAATATGAGAATTGAGGCTGTAACTAATGAAATATTTTCATTGGCCATTGTGTAAAAAAAGAAGTACTATATATAATATTTATTTTTAAAAGACTTCTGTTTTGTAAATTTCAAAAAATGTTTGTGAAACATCTGTGTGCGTGTTCCCAACCCACTGTTTCTAATGGATATCTATCTACAAATGTTTAGAATTACAAAATTTGTGAATACAGCCGATTGACCGAGAGTACGTTTTTGAGCTATTATCTACTATTACTTTCATACTGGCAACAGTATTCGGAACCAAAGCAAGGCAATAGTGTCAATTTACTCAGTGGCGAAATTTTAAAATTGAGGTTAAAGACGATCAAGTAACACAAATTTCATGCACGTTGATGTTAAGCCAGTTTTTTTGTTGTTGTCATATAGTATTTATTGATTAATTTGTTTGCCAACTTGAAAAAAAACAATCAAATGCCTGCGAGTATTCGAAATCTTGACCAGCCAGTGTAATTATTTATTGGTTATTGGAATATATTGGCTTTATGGATATAAATGTTCCGGTAATTTAGAATACCACCTGCTTCACACGTAATCTTTTACATATTTCTATATATTCAATAACATAAAAAAATATGATACTTTATTTATAAACACTATCCCGGCTGAAAAGTACAATCAACTCTCTTCTGCATTTTGTGTGTATATATTTAGTTCGTTATCCGCATAACGAGCTGGGTCAGCGGATCAAAAAAAAAAAACCATTTTGATATACAAATATTTATTTTATTTTAAATTCAATTGAAAATGTAAGCGTGCTTATTGATGCGTATTGTTGTTGGACTCTCGGATTCTATATGTACATAAATACTTGTATTCTTTTAATGAAAGCGTGCTCTCTGCGACTTCTTATCAAAAATATGATGTAGTATTTGTAGTGACTAGACTAGTGGCGTTGATCAATGATGCGAAGTAAACTCTATATTTTTTTAATATTTATAATTATAAGTTTAAACCAGCACTTATTTTCCCTTATATCCCTTAAAGGTGATGTCAAATGTCATTGATTGTTTTTTTTAGATAGGTTCAATCGCCAGGAATAATGGATTCAGATAAATTAGCCAAAGATGAAAAAAATTGTCGCTTTCTGCAGAATTCATCGATTCAATTGTACTAAGGCATCATTTTGACGATCGCGTTTCGATTAAAATAGTTTATAATAATTTGACAGACAATAATGTTTATAATTTGACAGATAAAACATACCGTACGTAATGCGACGATGTCTGCTAATTTATACCACCGCCCAATTAGATATTTGACTACGGTGGGTTTGTCAAAATTCATTATTTTTTTTCTAATGATCATCAATAAACCTCAAAAATAACCTTCAAAAAGCCAAAAAAAAGACCAACAAAATTGCCAACAGATGTCGAGTAAGCGAGTTCCCTTTTTTTGGAAACTTTTTTAGCCGGTGTATATTTGTTTTTGCAATTTGCCAATTTTTTGACATTTGTTGCTAAAACAATTCACTATAAACTATGGCTATAATTAAAGGTGATTTTCTTTCAGTCTATTCCAATGACAGCTATAATAAAGACGCACATTTATGCATTATCTATTCCGGATGTGCCTATAAAAGTTTTACAAATACAATAAAGTCTCTATTTAAATAAATATTTTATGATATTGGCTTGACCTAATCTGTATAATTTTGTGTTCTTTATTTTGAATCGGTCCAGTGCAGATGGTTGTTAGAAACTTACTAAGATAGCGCCACACATAATCATTTGTACAATATATATACGAGTATATAATTGTTTAAATATAAAGTTCTATTTTGAGAAACAAATAATGCGTAGTTGATTTCAATACAAATTCAATTATATTAACTATTTATATATTATATATAATGCTTAGTGAAATATAACACATTATATGTATTTATTATACATTCTGAAGTGAAATATATTGACACATGATTTATTGGTACCTACTACAAAATAAATATATAATGTTTAAATATAGTTATGCAGTGTTGCTGTGAAATAATAATAACTTAGGTTATGTGCAGTTTCGTTTGTTCTCATGACAGCTGTGTCTCATATGAAATGTAAAGGTGTGACGTGTACTTTTGAATGAGAAAAATGTCAGTGATCAAAATAGCCAAGCTCACATTTATTATGCTTTTGTTGTGTTTCCTATTATTTCTTTCTTTCAGTTGTATACAAAAATAAACACTCACCGAAATATATGTTTTTAGATAAGAAACACACAAATATATAATGTCATAGTTCAAATGAGCCGCAAGTTCATTTACATCAGCCGTTTAATATACACGCTTTTTTGTTTAGTTATGTAAGTTATGTGTATTATAAACATTACATTTTAATTATTAAATTCAGTTTATTGTGGGTTCAGTAGGGTTTATGAAATAAAATGATACGATAATAATTATATATTATTACAATCTAAGTGCAGTATGTCAACCGTGTAATCTTGACCTAAATTAAATAAAATGTCGTTGTTTTTTTATATGTAAATATATATTATTTAATTTGCGTGTGTGTTTATTTTCATTATAGATCGTTGATAATTTATGAGATTATTTGGTCTAAACTTTATTGACGCTCACACCAGCATAAAGTGATAAGTTAAAAGGTAACACGGATACCGGGACTAGAAGAAGTTAGAGAGGAAAGAAGGGAAGAAAATAAAATTAGGCTGAACTGTCAAAGTCTTGTAAAAACCTTGCAAAATCAAACTCATTTAATTAGTTTACTTAACAAATTAATTATTTGTTCAAATCCAGTTAAATTATAATTATAATATAATATAAGAGAAGTATTTAACAGTTATAAAATATGTTGTGCTCCCGGATGCAACAAGAGAAAAATGTATTATATATGAATATTTTTGTTTTTTTCAGGTGATAATGAACCAAGACGGAAATCTTTAAAAAGGAACAACAAACCTTCGGCCTGGCTTATGGGTGGTCGCCGGTTCAATCCCGACCGGCAGACCGAAGTGTTTTTCACACTTTAAATAAGTAGGTTCCTCTTACTATTAATAGCCTATTTCTGAAATAGGTTATTGGTTTGGAATAACGGAATATTAATGTCATCAATTAACATATACACACGCACCCAGTATAGAATAGAACAATAAGTATATGATGGCGTTAATGATTCACGTTTCCGAATATAAATAGCAAAATAGATCTCGGTGCGTAGAGATATCTCAAAAATATGCGAATTTTCGGCGCGGCGTTACAGCGCGCAGCAATTTCTGTCTCCATTGGTGCGAAAAATCTGTCAGGCAGCGTCGCCATGCGGACGGAGAATAAGCTATTATGACATATGTCATATTTGACTTTTGTGTGGTATATTCAAATAAAAAAAAAAAAATATATTTTTTTTAGAGTTTTTTACTAATATAATGGATAAGTTCCCGGCCTGGCACATAGATGGCGGTACTAAAATTAAATCTATATGATATTTAGTTAGCCCTAACCAAAGACGCGTGTATAAATTTGATGTCGGGTCATTAGTTTGTGAATTATAGCATTTTGAGTGAAGCAACTTTTGTTTCGCGTGTTGATACAATACTTCTTTTGAAAGGATGACGAGTTTCCGAACACTGCCCCAGGAAAATCCACCATCTAGGATTTCAATACTAAGTTTAGACGCCCAAAAGAGGTTGTTGCCGACGAAAACATTAAAGAAATCCACAAAATAATTTTGAATTACCGTAAATTGAAATTTAATGAAATAGCAGGCACTCTAAAGATATCAACTGAACGTGTTCATCATATTATTCACGAATATTTGGGTATGAGAAAGCTCTGTGCAAAGTGGGTGCCGGGTGCAAAGTGGGTGCGAGCTCACCTTTGACCAGAAACAACGAGTTGATGTTTCGGAACTTGAGTTTTTGCGTCGATATGTGACAATGGATGAAACATGGCTCCATCATTTCACTCATCCGAGTGGACTGCACACGATGAACCCGCTCCAAAGCGTGGAAAAACGCAACAGTCGGCTGGCAAGGTTATGGCGTCTTTATTTTGGGATGCGCATAGGATAATTTTCATTGACTACCTTGAAAATGGAAGGACCATCAACAGCGACTAATACATAGCGTTATTGGACCGTTTGAAGGACGAAAACGACCGCATTCGAAGAAAAAGAAAGTTCTGCTTCACCAAGACAATGCACCGTGTACAAGTCAGTGAAAACGATGGCAAAAATCCATGAATTGTGCTTCGAATTGCTTCCGCATCCACTGTATTCTCCAGATCTGGCCTTCTGTTCTCAGATCTCAAAAGAATGCTCGCTGGGAAGAAATGTTCGTCGAATGAAGAGATGATCGCCGAAACTGATGCCTATTTTGAAGGACAAGTCGTACTACAAAAATGGTATCAAAAAGTTAGACGGTCGCTATATATTCCCATGAATGGAATTATACGAATTAACGAATTTTGCCAAAAAAATGTGTTTTACTATGGTAGGCCGGGGACTTTTCAATTGACCTGTTATTACAATATTTGCGGTATTTTGTGTTATTTTAAAAGAGTGCTCGCTTATATAGCACCTATTGGCTTACTCTTATGTTTAAGAAGACGACGAAGACGTCGTGCAATTCAAATTGCAATAGAGCAACGCCGAAAATCTCGCTATTGGGTTTATCTAGTCATTAAGCTTAACAAAATGTGGGTATCATGAGAACCACTCAGTCCATCACTTACATTAAGGTATTTGTATAGCCATAATTAAAATAGCAGATAAACTGCACTAAGATTTGTGGCACTTTTTTGTTTGACTGCCTACACAAAATAAATAGATTTTTTTTAATAAATGCTATAATGAGTAAATGTCACCTCTCTTTGCAGGTCGTGATGGAGTCCATGAAGTTTTCAATCGAATATTCATACTATTAAATGGAATTATTAACATGAAATTAAATAAAAAAAAATATAAAAAAAATCTAATCGAAACGCCACCAATTTGCGAAGGCTTGCGGCGGCGGCGTTACGCACGCTGATTAGCCAATGCGAGTTTTGTCGACGCCGGCGTCAAAATTCTGCATCTATGGAGTCTAGCGCAGGCCGCACACATGCCACTCTTGACTGTCAGTCCGTCCCACATGGCCACCACAAAACATCAAACGCATGTATTTATATGAACATACGCACACATTCAACACAGTCAAAAGTGTGCTCAACACCGTCCGACAAAATCAAATTATTTTGATTTTGTTAGCCAAAATTGGCGCTGTAGTCACTAAGTTCTGTGCGGGCGATACATGACTTACTCAGTATATTTGACATTTACTCCGCGCTCCGCCATTTGCCTTTTTACATATGACAAATCTGTCGCTCGTTGTGATCGCTATTTGTTAACAGTCAAGAGTGGCATGTGTGTGGCCTGCGTAAGCTTTAGCCAACATTCGCGGTTCTGCTTTATAGGCAACATCCAACGAAGTGGGCGACACACAGTGCCAAATTTGGGAACTATATTCTGTGGGGTAAAAAACTGTTCAAATCATTACACTACAACCTTCAGTGTTATTGTTATTGTTTGTGGCAGAGGTATATACACATTAACACAAATTGTAATGTTTATAAAAACAAAAGTTATACTGGGTTCATTACATATTCTTTTATACTTTAAGTTTGTCTTAAACCTCTATTTTCATACCCTTCTAATTTGACACACATTTAACAAATAAAAATGTAATATTTTAGAAGAAAATTTAGTAGTAAATAAAAAATATTTTTATATTGTTTTTTGTCGTTCAACTTACCATTATAAGTAATATAATTAATTAAACACTTAGTTATGGAAATTTACCATACCAAATTACAGATTTGACAGCGATTAACTCCATTTACCTATACGAACCGCAAGCCATCTTGTGAGCATAGAAGTTGCCTATTACGCATCCCTAAATAATATATATGTTACATGTAACCCCTTTTGTTAGGCAAAGCGCCATCTGTCATATTTTTTAGCTGCGGCAAATAAAAGTACTACGACAGTACATAAGAAGAATAAAGAAAGGAAAAGGATCCGTAAGGATACAGAGGATAGCAATTTGAACAAATAGTAATTTGATCTGTCTCATCTCTTACTTATTTTTCGATATCAAGTTCGAGCACCAATACATATCTCGCGGTGAGTAAAAATACATTAAAACTAAAGGGCGCTCTTGTGGTGTGCTATGCCTTAATACCTTTGTTCTGATATCATTTATGTTATCATGCATATATTATACCAGGCAGTATGATTTTTTGTCAAATCTAAGGGCTGAATTCTTCTAAAGTGAATTTCCGTCTCCAAATTATTTGGTGAGAAGAATTCATTTGCCGAGTTGTGCATTTTTGTCACCAAATCACAATATCCAAGAAAATGGATTTAAAACTAAACACAATTCGAGTATTTCATGTTATTGTTGTTGTAAAGGCATTTAGAGACACAAATTCACACTCTGTAGTGCATTTTTGTCACGAAATAATGACAAGAATTAATTTTTTTGGTGACGAAAATTTATATTTTTGTCCTTGAAACTTGAGAGAAATTCTCACTTGACAAAAATTCAACACATCTTTATATCATATTTTTATAGATTATACGGTTATATTTCGTATAGAATGTAATTTAACCTGTATTGTGATTCGAACGAAATTGTTGATAAATAACATAACCTTTTGTTAATTCAACAATCAAAAAAAAAAAAAAAACGTGTATCGTTAAAACATATCTGAAATATATTTTAAATATTTTAATAAAATCAATTATATTATAAATTTGTTTATTTGTAATATATTAATTGAAAATACAGTATAAAATGCACAAAATATATGTATGTCGAGACCTGTGTAGTAGCTGTTGATACATTTAATATGATATTTAGAGTAAATAAATGAAAAAAAACAATGTGGAGATTTATTCAACTGTCAGATTTATACGTTGTCTAGTGTCAAAATAGTACATTAAATTGTTGATAAAACTTACCCTACTGGTTGCTGTATATTTTATATACAGATCAGATACATTCCATTGTCTGCAATATCAACCATGAATCTGCTGCCCTTGTGGATTGTCTGTTCTTCCAAAGGTAGCGCATTTTTTTCCATTACAATTTTGTAAAATTTAATCAGTACATTCCACAGTCTGAATATGTGTATTTAAAATTCCTTTAATCAACACCAAACAAAAAAACTATATTTAACCCTTCTTAACTTCTTCCATGCAGACATACACTCGAGGATCAATATATAATGAAGTTGCGCATTGGGTAAATATTATGGCCTGCGTGTCACGAAATATGTATTTTCGACTTCAAAATAAATCTATCTATCTAACCTCTTCCTTAAAAACGAACTTAAGCAAAACAGACAATTAAAAAAACTTAAAATAACTTTTAAATATCGAATATACCCTAGGAATACTATAATATATCTTTCTTTCCTTATCATCTATTATGCACTCAATAACATTGCTAATTTAACATTTTGCAAAATTGTTTTGTGATCACCGTCTATAGTGTGTTCCGTTATTGTACCATCTGTGTACTTGGCCATTTCCATATCATCCGCTATTACACCAACAATTGAAATTGATGCACGTATCAAAACGATGTCACCGTGAATTTTCTCAAACATTGATATCTGATCTAGATCTGCAACACATAGGATTCGATTAAGGATATCATTGCATAATTTTCGTAAAAACTGTTCGGTAAGTGGAATCTGATTTCGACTTTGTTCATAGAACTTTTTGAACATATCATCAAAAGTTTCGGTTTCGTTTAGGCTCCTAATGAAATTTAGAGATGTTTCTTTACTTAGAAAACCGTTAGCCAGCAACGTATACATGAGAATCAGTGGATTTCTCGAAGATGTATTTGTTATAAACGATTGTCGTAGATAAGAGGGAGTTCCATCGACAACAAACAGTTTCACCGTTCGACCACTTTGTTCGATGAGCTTGCTGAAGGCTATACTAAGTAATGCACCGAAGGAGTAAGCAATAACTGTAAAGCGTTTTGTTTGGGCAAAAATGTCGTCAGAAATTAGCTGAAAACGTAAAAAAGACTTATTTTATTTAAACAAAAATAAAATCCGAATATATTAGTTACCATCATCAACTCCTTGGTAATATTCGTAAAAGATGTGTTGTCAATTATCTCAGTAAGCTGCAGGAAGTATGTCGGATGACGAAAACTGGCTGCTATGTTCTTCCATTCTGGTGTTATAATACCTTCAATGCCCGGTAAAATTAAAAAGCAATGCTCATGACTGGCATCAGTTTGAAGAGCATCTATTCGAATTCGCGGCTTCTGTTTTTCTATTTCAGGACTTATGAACGTATACAACAAGTTATCCGGTTTAGTTAGTACTTCAGTCTTTGTAGATTTGTCGGTAGATGTAAGCTCTTCTAATTTCAGGAGTGACAATAATCTTAGTTCCTCAGCGGATATCTCCAGATCGAATTGCCGTTCGAGAATTTGTTTGATCTCAACTAACATCAGTGAGTCCATGCCCATTTCAGAGAATGATGTTGTCATTGACACCGTTTTAATATCACTAATACCAAAAACATTCAGAACTGTTTGTACGGCATTCTCATGGCCACTGGAGTTCAATCGTTTTTCGGCCACCACCATACTAGCCACAACCGGATCCACGGTGGTCATTAGTATGTCCAAAACATTTAAGCAGGACGACAAACGTTGCTGTAAAGTTCCACCGATTACAACATCTAGATTGACTGCTTTCATATTGGCCACAATTCCAACCTCACCAATGGCACCCCATTGTATTGCTTTGCCCGGTAGACCATCAGAAACTCTCTGCTCCATCACACGTTCCATAATCGAATTAGCGAGCCCATAGTTTGTCTGTCCAGCATTTCCTCGTCCGGCAGATACGCTCGAAAATACCACAAAATACTTTAACTGAGGACACAGCTGTCGAGACAGTTCATCAAGATATTTAGTAGCGTATGCCTTTGGAGCCAGACTCTGGGCAAACAATGTATCAGTTTGATTATCAAACATAGCGTCTCGAAGTGCAACGGCCAAATTGAAGATTCCACCAATCGGACCCAGACCTAACGCTTCCTTGAATAGGCTCTCACATCCTTTTGCTGTGGTTATGTCAGCTGTGGATATCACCACTTTGCAACCATAGCCTTCCATTGTACTACAAAGAAAAGTTAATCGTTGTACAACTTACAATAAATATGAACTTACCTTATCCGGTATTTCTGATAAGTATTCGTAATGCCACGACTTGAACTAAGCACAAACTTTCGAGCACCGCGTAGAACCAACCAATCAGCGAGCTCCAGACCAAAACCACCAAGTCCACCGGGTATAACATAAACAAGATCCTCCTCACAGCTAACCCTTGGCACCACCGTCAATGGTATCGATTCTTTGGCTAAAGGTTCCTTTCGCATACGCAACAAAACCTTACCAATATGCTTGCCCGTACTCAAATAACGACACGCTTTCTCCAAATCATTTGCATCAAAAACAGTCGTCGGCAATGGTTGTATTATACCAATCCGTAGATCATTGTCAATTAGTTCATGTAGTTTTCTAATTTTTTCCCATTGTGCACCAAATAGTTTGTCCGCCATAACCGATTGAAAGGAAATCTCTTTCATAAAATGTCCCAGACCGATTTTTGTGTCATTGGCCAAATCGAACTTTCCGATTTCCATAAATATGCCCTGTTCACTTAAACACCTCAGCGACGCCTGTAGTTTGTCCTCGGACAAACTGTTCAGTACATAGTTAACACCTTTGCCGTGCGTCTGAAGCTGTACCATTGTTTCGAATGAACAATCACGGGAGTTTCCAATATGTGCAGCTGTACAAAAGAGAAGAGGATTTGGTTAGTTATGTAGTAGATTTCCCGAAATCTAAAATTGTTTTATAATCAATGTTGTAGGGAAATGCCATTCGCTTAAAAGCATATACTATATATTTACAAAAAATATGAAAATATTGAAAAAAAACTCTCGAATTGTTTAGTTTTGTTTTAAAATATTCCCCAAACCGAAAGTCCGATTAAAAACCAAGTATTTATCGAGGTAACTTAGGGAAATAGTAGTTCCGTGAAGTTTTTTGATGATAGAATGTCGGACTTATTTTAAATGTGTGCTATTATTTTGCAATATACGAGGGTTGTTTGATAAGTATATGAATTAGAAACTAGATGGCGTTTCTGAAAAAAATCTGTATACTATTTTTTAGTACAATCATTTTTAGGATGTCAAAATTTGATGGAAATACGACGATTAGTTTGATTTTGACAGTCATTTCAGTACGACGTGTTTGGAGTTTTTTGCAACCATGGAAAAAGAGAAATATCGTTATGTTATCAGATTTTGGTTTTTGAGCGGAAAAAACGTGTGAGGAGATCAAACCAATACTCAAATCTATGTATGGGGACATTCGCAGAGTTTCGTCGTGACCGAACATCTGTTTTTGACGAGGATCGCTCTGGTGCCCCAAAAACAGTAACCACGAAAGAAAATGTGAATAAAATCCATGATATCGTATTGGCGGATCGTCGATTGAAGGTGCGCGATATAGCTAAAATGGTAGGCTTGTATACACAATATCCTGCACGAATAATTAGGCTTGAGGAAGCTATCGGCGAGATGGGTGTCGCGCTTGCTAACTCCGGAGTATTATGCACCAGTTACGAATTGCTGCCTCACCCACCGTATTCTCCAGATCTTGCTCCCTGCAACTTCTCTTTGTTCCCAAACTTGAAGAAATGGCTCAGAGGAAGGAGATTCACATCAAATGAAGAAGTCATTGCCGAAACAAACGCATATGCCGTATAACATTTCGTGCACGCAACTCAATTGTCGACACGCATGGACGCATTTTGCACCCGGCAAATTTCATTTACAGACAAAAAAAAATTGGAGAAACAAACTCGCATGCTCAAACTTACGTCGCGCAAAGAGTAGTTCAAATGTGAAACGAGCACGTCCGAAATCCGAACGCAAAGCGGAAGGCATGAAAGCGTACAGCAGGCTTTGATAAATATGACTTTCAATCAGAATATGCAAATAGTCATCTGTGTCGGACGTCTACAATTTTTGCAGATAGTGTACTACGGCCTTAAAACTACTGCAATTTGATAACATAAACTGATTGGTGCAATTAAAACTTTAAAATCACTTAAAAATAATAACTAACAAATGAAGAAGAACTCGCGTGTTGATTTCGAAAATTTGGAAGTTGAAAAGGAGTTGTTTGACAAGAAGGCGAACCGTAGATTACACCCTACCAAAATAATCGACCACGCAAACGATTTTAACGACACGATTGAAATTCCGCCACTGGTACTTGTTTCTTCAACAAATAAAAGCGCTTTAATTTCAGCCAAGATCAGACCCAATCTTCTAAGATGTTACCAAAACAAGAGCGTCAGATTAAAGTCTGTGGCTATGCTACCTCATCTAGAATCACCGTCCCAAACATCTATGGCTATCATATCTGACAAAAACTAGAACATGAAACACTGTCCGTTTAGAATCAAAATTTCACCTTTATTTGCACTGAATGTCGCCCGTTTGCAAGGTTTTTGCACTCTCCATAAAATGCAATTTTGCAATATTCTTCTAAATGTGCACTGAAATGACGCTCATTTGCACTATTTTCAAATTGTAAGAATAGTGCAAAAACAATGCAACTTGGCGACATTTCAGTGCAAATCTACGTGCAATTTGTAAACAAGAATGGCACGAAAATTCGCATGTGTCATCAAAATTTAAAAAAAAAAAACAGTTAAGGTCATTTATTGAGGTGGAGGTAGGAGGTACCCAGGAATGTATGGTGTATCAACTGAAAGGTATTTAAAATACCTGTGTTTCAAAAAATAGATGAATAAAATCGGACATTCCTTAAGGGAGGCAAAAAGGTCATTTTTTGTATATGTGTATAAAGATATGTGTGGTGAAAGGGTTAAAAAATTGAGGGTTTGGTGCTCCAAACGAACATGATTAACAACAATCTCCTTTCTGTTTTAGATTTTCCCGGAGACCATAAAGCTGTAGAACTCCGAGTTTGACTCTCTGATAACCTCGAATCTGAGCCCATTTCGTCAATCCCAGTTTTCAGCAACACAAAATGGAGTCGATTCAACAGTACAGTAGACGACGGACTAGAAAACATCAGTATCCCGAATCATCACAACATGAGTACAGA
>JANSTU010026769.1:0-12617 GCA_027564075.1 Bolitophila hybrida
GAAATAGGCTAGTAATAGCAAGAGGAACCTACTGATTTACAGTGCTACATTCGAAAAACACTTCGGTCTGCCGGCCGGGATTGAACCGGCGACCTCCCATAAACCAGGCTAACGCGTTAACACACTCGGCTATGGCTATTACAACTAGTTGGTGTATACTAAACTCTTATGTTAGTTTATCTATTACAGAGGATGAATATGTTTGGTCAGCCGAAGCGTGTAAGGAAATTCAATGGCTAAGAAGACATGGCAGCTTATATTTTTACTTTGCCTTTACTAAATTATAATTATATAAATTATTTTAACAATGAGAATAATTGTTGTATTAAATATAAATACTTGTTGATATTTTCAAATAATTTGTAATCATGTATTCATAGAAATTGAAAACATAGAATTTAAAAAAAATGGAAATTTTAAGCTCCAAATAAATATATACTAAATAAAACATACTAAGTTTATAAATATCAGCTTCTAGTATTTTTATTTTAAAATACAAATTAAAAAATTGTGAATTATCCATTTCGTAAAAAATGATCGCTCATTTACAATCGCGTAAAACATTTATAAGTGTTCACTGCGTCCCAAATGCTACAATGACTCAGTATACTATTAAACACGCTACATAAACATTATATATAAGATATACGTATATCATATATAATATCAAAAAGTATATTTCAAGCGTCGCCTCGCCGTAAAACATATACATAAATACACATATACAACATATTATACACACTCACGACACACATATAAAAGCATATAAAAAAAACATCAACCAAAACAAATCTAGAACTCGCCTGCGCTGCAATTCTAACACATCTCCCGCTGAGATCAAATAATCAAATTTTCAAGATTTCAGATAAAGGCTATAAATAAACTATGCATCTTAAAGAGCATTGACTAGCACGCACTTGACGCACGCATGTGCGCGTAATGCTCGTGCGCATGCGCTCATTATTGCTTAACGCGCGCTTATTCAAATGCGTAAACGCGCCAAGATTTAATTTCGTTGCTTGTTGTTTTGTGTTTTTCTGTGCATGTGAATATCTTTAATGTATATATGCATGTGTGTGTGTGCCTTTTCTTTAGTCGAATTTGTTTTCTAATAATTTGTTATAACTTACTTGTTCTGACAGTTGACGTGACATTGCATCACGAAGATTGCGCGCTTATTCTTTCCGTTAAGCAAACATGAATACCCAAATACATACAATAAATGAATAACAAAAAAAGTCTGCTTGGAATATTGTAAAAGAATAAACTTTCACTGATCAGTCGTCTTATTGAAATGACGCTTCATATTCTATATACGTGCGGATTTAGGAAATTTGCTAGCGCACGCAGAGACTCACTTAACTAGGATGACAAGCAAAAACAAAACAGAAAATCCCTTAATCACTTATTATACCAGTGCACCCTGTGTAAGTGTATATATGTATATCATAATACATAAATGCACATTCGAATACAATAAGCTGATTAATTTTATTATTATTCTGTCAATTGGCGTAGCGTGGCCCAAGCAAGAGAGCGAGCCACATTAATCATTCTTCGGAGATTTATTGTGACATTTTAGTTGGGCTACTGCGTCAAAAAGATTATCTCGGCATTTTGAGTAAATTATACGATAGGAATGGGATAACCGCAGCAACTGTGCGGTTTTGAAGGTATAAAGTAGAATTATTATGCAGTAGCAGCGAAGTTGGTTTATATAAATTATTGGGTAGGGAATTAGGGATGCAATTCATTGTAATAGTTGATGAATTGTAAGTAACATATAATTATTTCAATTAGCGAAATTAATAATTTTTGTTTAGTTATAAGTAGTTAGTTAGTTAGTGTGATTTTTATATACAAAAACTTATTTATTTTATTTGATCATCTTTCTTTCGATATGTTAGCACTCGGAAGTTTCCCATTTGCTATAAATAATCTGCCACTTCAATTGAAAGAGCGTAAGCTTGACGATGGATCCGATATCTATGTATTTAAGATACAGTCCATACACATTTTAGGAGCCTATTTCTATTTCTCTATGTTTGCATTCGACGAATTGCAGTTCGCTTATTTATTATTTATTTTATTTCTAAAGATAGTGACTTTGGTCGTTCTTCTACAGAAACTTCCAAATATGCTATTGGAGATGTATTTGTTCTTGGTGTAGCCGCGGTTCCTGTGGAAGTGGTTAAAGTTGAGGACAATGTAATTGTGGTGTAATTATACACCGAATCCAAAACAAGCGTCATCACAAATACTGGTTTGTTGTGGTTCGCGATCAAATTAGTCTGTACTTCTCGACAAGAATACGTAACTGAAATAATTCAAAAAAAGCACCCAGCAAATGTCCGTTGCCGCGACAATGATTCTTACGCGTACTTTTGTAAATACGAACAAAAACAAATAATGTCCTCCGTTTCCGCAAATGTGTTTGCAAACACTTCCGATGAAGACTGGATACCTTTGTCGGTCACCATTGTGAAGGGCTTTGCAAAACGCGCAAAATAAAAATCTTTGGCCATTTAGTCCGAGTATACAACACAGAAAAGTTTACTATTAACAGGGCCAGCATAATTCATATAAGCAATGCGCTGCTATACTTGGAGTAGACCAAGAAGCAAGACTGGCATTTATTAAATACAATATTTTTGTATCTGGCGATCAGCATTTCACATGTAATTTTTCTTTTTTTCTGCTACATGTCGTTCAGCTCATGCGGCAACCACCTCAAAGTTGTAAGCCGGCTGCCGAAGAAGTTGGATAATTCGGCGGCCGTCGGCCCCTGCTACTACATAACCTTAGCCGGCTGGTTAGCCAGCTGACCGAAAATTAAAAAAAGGCCGTCTTCAATCGGCGCCATGAATAAATCAAGAAAAAAAATAGAACAAATTAGTGTTTTATTCAAATAAATAATAATAAGTACGGAATCATTCAATAATTCCTACATTTATTCTTCAACTTCAACAAAACTTTTTTTTTTAAATATTGTTATTAAAAAATCGAATACATGAATTGTTTAGTTTATAGCTTTTTGTAAAATATGAAGGTTTACTTGCAACCGAAAATGTATCTCCGGCTAACAGCTATTCAACCAACTACAAAGTTGTGCCAGTTTTAGGAAAAATTTTAGTACAACTGGTGTCTAAATACCAATGCGCAGTCCAAATTAAATCAGTCTCTGTTCCAATCGACAACAAGTCTAAATAAATAATAAAATTATAAATTAAAATAAAAATCTTTTAAATATAAATATTAAAAATCAAGAGGGCAGATCCTCTAAAATTGGTGACCCCGACGTACACGCACCTTATTAAAATGTGGTCAATCCAAATCCAATCCTTCCAGAGGTTTCCAAAGTAGCAGCGAGACTTCAACCTTTTTGTAAATCTAATCCAAGGATATGGTTCACTCAGACTGAGGCAAATTTTGCTGTCACGAACGATGCGACCAAGTATCACTCGGTCATCGGTGCTATTGACGGCTCCATATGCCATATTTTTATTTATTATAATATTTGCTATTCCCATAATAAATAGGGTAATAAGGCTAAGAAATGCAAACCACATTGTGATGTATGTAAAGATTTTGCTAGGAAGGAAAACTCTTATCCCGACTATTAAAAAGGTCGAAAACAGAGGGGGAGGTTCATCATAGTCGCCTATTCGTTACGGACAAGTCAATTTCTAATTGATAGTGGCGCAGATTTGTCCGTGATTCCTCCACAGCTCACACAGAAGAGATTCTCACAAGAGTTCTTTGTAGACAATGGTACAGCTATTAAAACGTACTGAGAAAGACTTCTTACCATCGATCTTGGATTTCGCAGAAGTATCAGGTGGGTGTTCACCATCGCGGATGTCGAAACGGCTAGGAGCAGATTTCCTTCGACATTTTGGATTGTTGGTCGACTTAAAAACAAGTCTAGTAGATGACATAACCTCACTGTACACGGTTTGCACAACAAACCAACAACAATTTGACAATGACCAAACCCTGAAACTTCTGTCAACAATGTCAGACACAAAAGACGTTTACCACAAGCTGCTACAAGACTTTCGCGAGATAACAGTTTCGTCTCCCTCTGCAGGTAATGAGAAACACAACGTAACTCCCCACATTATTACTTTTCAGGCCCACCAGTATTCGAAAAACTCCGTCGTCTTACATGTGTAAACAGGGCATCTGTCGTCCTTCAAGCAGCTGCTACGCTAGCCCACTACATTTGGTAAAAAAAGCAACGGTGAATGGCGTCCATGTGGAGACTACCGAAGGCTCAACGCATCTACCATTTCAGATAAGATTACAGATTACAACGGACATCCATCATGTGGCAGGCAAATACTATGTGGCCGACACGCTTTCAAGAGGGGAGACTAGCATCACTCCTAACCAAATTGTTTATTAGGAGCTCGCTAAAGAGCAAGCAACCGACGAAGAGTTACAACGTTTATTAAACAACGCTGTTACACAAGGAGTTTCATTTCCCAAATTCAAACTCAAGCGTAATCTGCTATTTTTCAACAGGTAACATTAGACCTTACATAACTAGATCGGTACACAATCTTGCTCATCCAGGAATCAGGGCCAACCGAAAAGATCTGACAAAACGATTCATATGGCCCATATGCTTATGCCTTGTCAGAAGTCAAAGGTGATACGATACACAATGTCAGAACCAAGCCGTTTTCTTGTACCAGATGAACGTTTTGCCCACATCAATATTGACATCGTTGGACCGCTTCCAGAATCAAAGGGTTATCGATAACTGCTTACGTGCATTGACCGGCATACCAGATGGCCGGAAGCAATCCCGATGTCTGACATCACCGCTCAATCCACCGCCAAGACATTAGTCAGTGGGTGGATCGATCGTTTTGGAGTTCCCGAAGAAATAACCACCGACCAAGGGAGTCAGTACGAATCGTCACATTTCAGTAAGCTTGCCAAACTATTTGTGATCAAATTAATTCGGACAACACCCTATCATCCGTGCGCAAACGGACTTATTGAGTGGTGGCATCGTTCATTAAAGCCATCAAATGCCAAGGGACAAACAATTGGGTAGACACTTTGCCTACTATCCTCCTAGGACTTCGTTGCACTTACAAAGAGGACCTTAAGGCAACGACAGCGATCAGACTTCCAGGAAAGTTTTTAGGCGACTCAGGGTCAACTAACATAATAATAATAATTTACAGCCAGTACCGACGTCAACACATACGGAAAAGACACCTTTTGTTCATCGGAACGTACTGACGTGCTTACATGTTTTCATTCGGACCGATACAGTGTTGACACCACTTCAGGCTCCCTATGACGGACCATTCCGCGTGATGGATCGTTCAATGAAGGTTTTCAAGCTTCTGGTACAGGGCAAAGAAAAAAACATTTCAATAGATCGATTAAAGCCTGTATTCCTGAGCGATGACAATACGGATCAACCTACAATCATTAGCAACAGATCATACACGAAATTGAAACCTACATCTACAACGAAATCAAAAAGGATTATTAAAACACCGCCACCATCACCACCATTGACACCGATGTATACAACAAAATCGGGCAGACAGATTCGT
Source organism: Bolitophila hybrida (assembly GCA_027564075.1). Classification (NCBI taxonomy): domain Eukaryota; kingdom Metazoa; phylum Arthropoda; class Insecta; order Diptera; family Mycetophilidae; genus Bolitophila; species Bolitophila hybrida. Next base: position 5,583 of record JANSTU010026769.1, read on the forward strand.
GTTCGCTTCCGCGATCACTAGAAGGGGAGTACTGTGGCGGCTGACTGGTTGGAAAATAAGCAGTCTTTGTATTTTTGTAAAATACTGTGAATTGATATTTATATAAGGTTGTCAAATATCTCTCTTTCGCTTTTTGGCTCTTTCAATGCTTTATAAAAAGAGTTACAGTGATCTATTTAGTTCATATATGCGCCGTTTTTTTCGATAATCTGTTTCCATCTAGACGGCAACTTGTAGAACTCCCCCTCCTTATTTGCGAAAAACTCGGACAGCCACTTTTCACAAGCCTCTTTTGAGGTCAATTTTACACCACCAAGGGCGTTCGTCATGTACAGGAACAGGTGGTAATCACTTGGCGCTATGTCCGGGCTATATGGTGGATGCGATAAAATCACCCATCCGAGCTCCCGTAGCTTCTGACGAGTCACCAAAGATGTGTGTGGCCTGGCCTTGTCCTGGTGGAACACTATACCCTTCCTATTGGCCAATTCTAAACGCTTCTGGTCGATCGCCTTCTTCAAGCGGTCCAGTTGTTCGCAGTAGATGGTAGAATTAAGCGTCTGGCCATATGGGAGCAGCTCAAAGTGGATGATTCCCTTCCAATCCCATCAAACACAAAGGAAAACGTTTGTTTGGGACGATTCACCGGACTTCGACCACGACCGTTTTCGCTTGATATTGTCGTATTTGATCCATTTATCGTCGCCAGTCACCATTCGCGTCAAATCATGAGGCACCCAAACATCAAGCTTTTTTTGTATCCAGCCTTCTTCAGATGGTTTAAAATTGTTTGGTGACTAACTCCTATCTCCTGGGCGATGTCTTGAGATGTCACATGCCGGTATAACTCGTTGCTTTCCATGATTTGATCGGTATTCGTCGTCACAGGTCTTCCGCCGGCTGGCTTATCCATGGTGTCGTTTTCATCGGATCTGAATCGTCGAAACCATTCCTCCGCGGTTCGAAGTGATAGAGTACCATCCCCCAAAACACCATCAATCTCACGGAACGTTTCTCTAGCGGATTTGACTTTGAACGTATTATCCAAACTAATCATTCATAGCGTCGTTTTGTAGGTTATATGAAGATCTTTCAAATAATGTATAGTATTGCCCGATACAAGCTCTGTATCGCTTTGTACATAGCCGCGAAATTCAAAAGACAAAACGGCGGAAGGGAGAAATTACCAATTGGCTAATATTCGCTAATATTATTTTTACATATTTATTTTGAAAGAAAATCCTTTTTATGGTATAGACCACCCTGTTTATTATATTCATGTTCAATGTTCATATACATTCACAGTACACATACCAACATAAATTATGCACAGACATGTGATATGTGAAGAAGTTCACCGATATGTTGTATACAAAACCCTTTCGATTCAAATAACAGCAATGCTATCACACACACACATGCACATTCATATATATGAACAAACACACCCGATCCGAAGCCACAGACAAAAAACACGACCAACCCCTATATCCGCACATTCCATGTTGTATGCGCGCGTCCTGCATAAAATAACGGTACATATACAGAGTGCGCCCTGCACCCATTTAAAAGCATGCTGACGATGTCAGTGCATGTATACGAAATGAATTATTCGGGATAAGCGCACCCCCAACCCTTCTTCTGTTCGGGGTGAGTTCTTGTAAACATCGGCCACACATTGCGACAATACCGGGTACTTTATTGCAATAAAAACACTGAAATTGTGTAACTATACACTAATACACACATATGTGTAGCTAACACATACACACACATTCACACATACATACGAATAGAGTCGTGTGAGTCGAGTTTACAATTGAAAATGATTCCAGCAAAAGACAAATGGGGCTGAAGTAAGCCCTCCCTCTTTTAACCCCATATTTGCCCCACCCCATCAGGCTGATCTAAGTATTTTCAGTGTATATGCGCGTGTAATATAACTTGCACACTTAAATGTCAATCAGAAAATTCCAATCTTGTAAAATGTGATTTGGATTCGAATTTATTTTATTGGACGAAATGTGTGCGCGCGAAGGTGAAAGTTTAGCATTTAGGACGTTTTATGGAGCGTCCTCCCTTATAGGTTAGGGTGTGTGTGTGTCTTTTTCAGTGTTATTGCACGCCGTGTGTCAATAAAGAACAGCTTAGTAACTGTATATATCTTGAATTTTATTTAGGTGAACATCGAGTTTATTTGGGGTTTATGAGACAGTCGTTTTGTCGTCGTATTTTATGATAATGCTTCTAAGAGGCACCCCAAATGCGTGTGCATTCTAAAAAAATAACTATATTTTTTATCAGCCAGTGACACACGAAACTGTACACTCAAAAGGCATTAATACTTTCGGTTATGCGGCATTCTGTGTTTATTAAGGTGTATTTTTCGCTGGCAGACAAAATTCTGAGCACGTGCGATATCAAATTTTCTTTTTAAATCCCCGTACGAGATAAATCAAATGCGCCGCAAGAATTGATTTTTAAAATAATGCAAAAACAACATAAGCACAAGTACACATAAATAATAATATCTACATCGAGTGTTTTAAAGCACATATATGTATGTGTGTATATTCGTTGAGTGTGTCGGGCTCGTCTTATAAATGAAAACATATCCACTGATATTCTATAAAAATGTATATTGTCGGGTGTTATTTTCATACGTTTGCAGATTGAATATCAATTCGGTGTTAAAGTAGATGAAAAATCGGTAAAAACATTTTCGTGTGGATATAATATTGCGTGTGTATGTGTTACATGGGGTATTTGTGTATGGAGAAGGTTGGTATATCGATAAAAGATACGCAGCGTTGTACATATAATTTAGGGGGTGAGTTTCAGAAGCGGCGAAGAAGGTTTGAAATGTGCTATTTGGATACACGAGTACATGTTTCGATGGCCTTTCTGGTGGAAAATCTTTTGCGTTAAGCTCCGTAATCCGCCTTTCGTGATGCCCATACAGCATATCGTATGAGCTTAAAGCTCGGGATAATGTGTCATTGTAAATGAATCTTGTTGGATTCAGAGGGTTGCTGTAATATCGTGTGTATCGAATATATATTGTAATGAGATATAAAACTATCGCTAATTCTAGGTATTTATTATTACACATTGAAATCTATCCATTAATAGCTTAAAATGTATTATAAGACATTTTATATGGAGGAGCTTAAGGTGGAAATACATAGATTTTTCTGGTAAAAATCGTCGGTTTTTTTTTTTTTTTTTTGCAAAAATCAAAGGTTTTTGATTAGTTTAGTAAAAATCGGCGGTTTTCGATTTGTCTAGTAAAATTCGACGGTTTTCGATTTGTCTAGTAAAAATCTTCGGTTTTCGGTTTGTTTAATTAAATTCGACAGTTTTCGATTTGACTAGGAAAAATCGACGGTTTTCGATTTGTCTAGTAAAAATCATCGGTTTTTGGTTTGTTTTATTAAATTCGACAGTTTTCGATTTGACTAGGAAAAATCGACGGGTTTCGATTTGTCTAGTAAAAATCGACGGTTGTCGATTTGACTAGTAAAATTCGACGGTTTTCGATTTGACTAGTAAAAATCGGCGGTTTTCGATTTGTCTAGTAAAAATCGACGGTTTTCGATTTGTCTAGTAAAAATCGACGGTTTTCGATTTGTCTAGTAAAAATCGACGGTTTTCGATTTGACTAGTAAAAATCGACGGTTTTCGATTTGAATAGTAAAAATGGACGGTTTTCGATTTGTCTAGTAAAAATCGACGGTTTTCGATTTGTCTAGTAAAAATCGACGGTTTTCCGTTTGTCTAGTAAAAATCGACGGTTTTCGATTTGTCTAGTAAAATCGACGGTTTTCCGTTTGTCTAGTCAATTTCGACGGTTTTCGATTTGTATAGTAAAAATAGACGGTTTTGATTTCTATAGTACTAAACGTAAAATGTGGTGGCTTTATTCTTTTGACGGTTAAATTAATCGACTTCGGTCATCAGCCGTCGATTCTGACATAATCTTCTAAAACATTTCCTTGTAAAAACGCATTCGATCGAACGTATACAAGCAAACTATAATCATCTCTGACCGCAGTGGCTTCATTTTAATTAAAGTCCAAGCCAACGCATTCTTCCCAATATAGTTACCAGTATTATTGTTTTAAATATTCGAACTTTTCCGGGAATCGGAAACTCGTGCTCGTACACTCTGTAGCTCAAAAACTTCTTGTGCAAAAGTTAAACGCCTAAACTTTCTTCGAAAACTATTTTCACGCAGGCAAACACACACACACACACACAAACACAATGCATGCATACAGCATAAAGAGTCTGAATTTTATTCAGCGTAGAAAATTAAAATACTTTCAACAATTTTGCAGTTTCCCGGTTGCGCGCTGATATTCCTTTCGGTGCTGGGGAGTTGCTGCTAAAATATATACATTTTTTGATATACATTTATATAAAAAAGGGATCGTGGTTCTGTGTTTACGATAATTCGCTCTAGAGCAAAACTAGTGAAATCATGCAAAAGTCGACAAGCATAATAATCTATACATATAATATATAGGTAAATACACACACACACACACACATGCGAATTACATGAAATATCATAACATAAAAGGCAGGTCTTTTGTGCAATTTTTGAAAGCAAACACGAGTATACACATAAACACACACACACATAAATACGAGTATGTGTGTATATATATAGAAAACTTCAAAGGACCAGAGATATTAAATTTTTAACATACGATAACGTGTATGAAGAGCTTTATTCATCAGATACAATAATGTGATCAGTGATGGGTAAAACGTAGCACATGCACACACATGTTTATACCTTTATACGTATATTTTGCTTTTACAAAAGTTTTGAGCGTTGCTGATGCATAAGTGGGATACACACACACACACACACACACAAATATATACTCACAATGTTGTGGAAAATAATTTCACGTAAACAAGCTTATATAAAATGCATGTTTGCAAAAAAAAAACATATTTTTTTATATAGATTTTTATTAAATTTGAAAGCCCCAAATGGATAGCTACTTTTTATACCCATACATACACAATATAGACACGCATAGCTGTATAGACACTTTTTGAAATATAGAATGCTTTATATATCTATTTTTAAACATAATTTTTAAACTTTTAGCTATTTTTTGACTACAAATTGTGTATTAAGCCTTTTTTGGCACGCAGTATTTTTTTATTTTTTTCGAGATAAGCGGGAAAATGATGGAAGATCTAGCATTTCGTGTATTCTAATTTTATTCAATTCGATTTGATTATCTCATGTAGGTGATAAAAAATATTGTTTGCCAATGGAGCGCATCCCGCATTTTCATTAATAGAATTAAATACTAATGAAATAAATTATATTCTGCTATATCTACCTTTTAAAATATGTGAATGATTCTTATTCTGATGCCCAAGCTAATACAAAACTGTTGTTGACATTGAAACTGATACTAGCCTATAAAGTTTGTTATTCAAAGGTAAAAGCTTAGTTTATTTTCATATTAGCAATAATATATTTACAGCTAATTCGTGGTTTCTACAATATGTGTCGCCTTCACCCAGTGCCGTTTGCTCGTGGCAGTCTGAATATGTGATTTTCCAAGAATCCGAATCGCCTAATAAAATTATTGAAATTATACTCTCCCCTGACAATGTAATTACCTCATTTAAAAGTGTTGACAATAGCCTGAATACTCCACAAAGTGATTTTGTTATCACGGCAGATGATTCTTTTGGCAGTATTTCCTCCTCGAACGCATCATCGCTTGCAGTTACATCAGAATTGCTTGGACAATATTTAAAAAAAAAAATGAACCAACTTTTAATTATAACAACTAATAATGAGTAATAATGATTAATATAATGATTATGTTTTCAATATTTTAATATAATAAATATATCGAAGATTAGAAACACTTAATACACAACAGACTATATACATTATTTAGTTACCACTACAGATTTGCACACACAAGTAGCGTGGCTTCCAGTGGCTTTTACTTAGAGGTGCGTTCTAGTGAATAACATGTTGTTATCTTTCAGTCCGTCCAGCTGTGCATTTGTCAGCTCGAACAGTTTAGGTTGCGCTTATCGAAAATAAATAACGATTTTGTTATTCCCCTATCTATCTCAAGGAAACCGCTATCTCTCATCTGTATAGCCCGCTTCAGCCGATGGCCCGAAGCCATTCAGCTTCCAGATATCACCGCAGAGACTGTCGCAAAAAAATATTATCAGCTGGATAACGCATCTGTAAAAGACATCGTACCATCCAGAGGCCAATGGTATGATCGATCGATCAAAATCCGCCATCAAATGCCACCACACCACCGACTGGTTAGGAACATTGCCGACCAGCCACTGGGGCTAATATCAACTTACAAGAAAGATTTCCAAGCCACACCTGCAGAAGTGGTCTTCGGAACAAGACTAAGGCACCCTGGAGAATTATTTGACGTAAATAAACCGATACAAAATTAGACTGACTTTGTAAAATATTTCAGAAGGATTGAGCTCAAGCCGAGAGATCCAAGCGATCAAAGTAACAAAATAGTATTCGTGCAACAACAGCTGTTTAATCGTTCTCATGTTGTGCGAAAGGAGCGAGGACCTATGCTGCGGTAGTATGATCATCATCAGCTCTCAGCATCGGCAACAATACAATATTGTTGATTGGTCGCGAGTATGCCTTGAATCACTGCTTCCACGCGAGCGAGAGGCCATGAGGTTGGTGGGGTGTTGTCGGCCAGTATTAGAGCCAAATCACCAACCTTTACGTTGTCGTGCTCTCTGTACCACTTCTTACGGCTTTGCAGTGTGAAAAGACGCTCTTCCTTCCATCTGGTCCAGAACAGTTGCGTCACCTTTTGCTGGCGACCCCACAATGTGAGCCGATTTTTAGGATGCTGGATTAGGCAACTTTCCGTTCCATTCCTGACGTACACGCTGAAGTTCTCTGTTGGTACCAACAAACGTGGTACCGTTATCACTCCAGAGCTCCGCAACATGTCCACGACGACTGACAAACCGAGCAAATGTTTC
>JANSTU010026780.1:0-12615 GCA_027564075.1 Bolitophila hybrida
AGTAGAAATCGCTGAAAAGCCACTATTAGGCAAAACCCAAAGTTACATATATGCTATTACGAGCCTAAAATTTGGAAAATAAGATGGTAATGCCTATTTTTTTTATTTTTCGCCTAAATTCCCCCTATTAACAGCTTTGAATTAAAGCCTAATGTTACTTGGAAAGCATTTTAATTCAAAAAGTGGCACAACAGCGTTTGCCGGTCCCGGTTCAGCGAGTTCAAACATAAATAAAATAATTAATAATAATTTTATTTAATTTATGTATACTTCTCATTTTTTTATTGAACTTTGAAGAGCACCTGTAATTATTATTAATTACAAAATAAGTCGCTCTGGAAACTGTTATTAATTTAATTTATGCCAAGTTTACAGCAATTAAATTTAATTTAGTTCTACTAAAAACATAGCATTTTGAGATATATACCCGAACATCCATTTCACGTGCTGTCTTCTACGACGACGCGTGCCACAGTATAAATAAAAACGTTCACAGCAAAAACTGCAAGTACTTGCAACTGCATATACCTATATTATATATAACTTGTACTTGGTATTATTGTACTCAATAATAATTTATGATTTATTATTGCCCATTTCGTATTGTATTTGATAGTAAGAAAAATCTTAATCAACGCATCACAATTGGTTACCTATAATAATAACCTCGTAGAAATAAGTATATATATATATAGTTTATCCGTATGTGTGTATTTTTGTAATTTGTCCATGCCGTAATTATGATCAGGCCATTTTGCCATTAAAGTCCACAGTGTTATTGCAAAATCAAAGGATTTGCGACGGATCGTCTGGTTTTAAAGTGCCGCGTGCTTCTTTCCTAAATACACACCTGTGTGAATCATTAATAACTTTCGCACACACACACACACACAAAAAACACAACGATTTCGATTCTTTTATTCAGTTTTATTATGTGCTTTATTCAACTTATTCACTAGATACAAGCTATGTACACGTTTTCTTGTATATATATATATACCTATAATCTTAGCTCTAATGAGTTTTCTGGAGTGCGTATATACTTAAATATCTAGAAAAGCGGGTACATTAAATGCATACAATAATAATTAGTAAGCGGTATTTAGTTATTACTATATTTTATTTTGTTTATGATTTAAAAAAAAAAAACTGTAGTTTTTCTTGCTATAAACCTCAACTAGGAGTTGCCACATGTAAATCGTGTGCTATTGCGCAGTCTCTATATTTAAAATATACGTTTTTAATTTAATTTTTTTTTTTTCATTTTTTAATTATAAAAATATTTTTCTTTTATAACTGTATTTCTATATAAAAATAATTGTTTTTCATTGCATATATTCTTCGAAACTAGTTTCAAGTGCATGAAGGAAAGGCCGCATATTATTAATTATTTTATTATTTTTTATATAATTTAAGACTCTATAATTTATTGATATTTTAAAATTGCAAATGGACGTTTTTTTTTCTTAATCACTTAAAATTTGTAAATTAGTTTTTATTTAATACACACATTTCATAAAATTATAAAATCGTAAAAATATATTTTGCTTTAAAAGGGTTTTTTTTTAAAAGTCCAGTCACACCACAGAGCAATAATTATAAAAAAAACGTGTCCGCTTTTGGTCCACTGTAAATATTTTAATATTAGTTTTATCATTTGTAAATTGCTCTGTGTGTAAAACGACTTTATGTTATTCATTTCCTGGAAATTAATGTATTCCTAGCTATCAAATTAGGTTAGTAGTAATTTTGCATAGGATCCGAGTTCATTGCAAACATTGAGCTGATGGCATTATTGTATGGAGTATTATAGCTGGGCATTCGATAGCCACCGTTGCCACCATTGTACTGATTGTAGGCTGGATGACCGCTGAATGGTGGTGGATTATTGTAGCCAGCAGATGGATTGCTGAAACCGATATTATTGTATGTTGGATTGGTGTTGTAGCCAGGGTTTGTGTTGTAATTCGAATATCCAGCTGATTGGTAGCCATTGGGACTGGTGTAGCCGTTGTTGTTGTTGAACATGGGATTTGAGTAGGCGGGCTGACTGTACGGTGCTGGATAGGATGGAGCAAATGGATTGTTGAAGGCAGAGTTTTGCAGAAGATACACATCTTCGGGACGACCATTGAAAATGTATGGACCCTTGAGATGAGTGATTTTAGAATCCTGCATGTAGGGCTTTGGACGGTAGGTTGGTCGTTGAGGACGTGCTGGCAAGTATGATGGATATTGTGGGCCAAAGTTTGAGGATACACTGGACGAGGCCGTATTGCCGCCACCCCATTGATAGACATTGGTTGGCTTGCCGTTGGACATGAAGTTCACTGGTAGATTTATGAAGGGATTTACGGGGACTTGGGGAAGTTGTTGTTGTGCCTGTGGGTATTGTGGCATTTGCTGTTGAACCTGTGGAAATTGAGGTGCCATCGGTTGAAGAGTTGGCGGTTGCGAGACATATCCCATGCCGGGAACGAACATGTAGGGTGTGGGCGGTAGACGAATATAGAAAATAGGAGAGTTCTGACCAGCTGATGGTTTTCGACGGTTTGCTCTGGACATATCTTCTTCGGGCTCTTCTTCGGCTGCACTGTTGAAATTATTGAAATAGTCTTGTGCAAAGAACGATGGCTGATGTTCCTCAAACTGTGGATAGTATCCAAAGTATTCCATCATTTTATTGTGACGACTCTCGTCAGCTTTAAGGTCATTAACATTGGTGGGAATTTCAAATGATTTCGTATGTCGATTCGGTGACTTTACCTCGACATCTGTAGATGGTACCTTAGGCGTTTCTTTAACTTCCGTCTTCACCTCTGGAACTACCGAAGGTTTTGCGCTGAATTTCTTCTGTACCTCTTCGATGGAATGCTTTATATCATTGATACTTGATGCAGCAGGTGCAGCCTGCGTGTGTAGTACAAACAGTGCCAATGCGGCGAGAATCAGCCAGCAAGATGGGAACAAAGTGCTCGAAGCCATTGCGTCTTTGTGTTGTTTTGATCTGGAAATTAAAGAAAAAATAGAAAATTAATAAGGTATTCGCCAAAATGGAATTTAATTAAAAGTTTTCGCTCCAAGCGTATGTTATATATTCAGAAATAATTGTGCGGTCTAAATAGCCGTGAGAAATGCTGCAAGCGATTATTATATATGAACGCAAAGCAAAGGATTATCTTCATACTGTAGCTGCGTAAAACTGGTGCTAATCGAATCGTTAGAAGGCTGTAAGTGCATATAATCTAGCGTAATTGTTAAACGTTTCCTTCTCAATCAATTCAAATCGATCGATGATTATTATCCGAGCACGTTTCGCGAGTGAACGCATACAATGTTGAGCTATTTCACTGTACGAACGCGCCAAACAATCAGGGCAGACAATCTACTCTATACATCTACATGTAATTGAGCATCAGCGGATAGGAAATATACCATGGAGCCACGCGGAGACTGTGTTAACATGTCTACCACCCCACGTTGACATTTCCTGTCATGCGTTCGCCGATCCAAATTACCGACGCCATCCCAATAGCACATACATAAATTAGCACATTGAATTTCAACACCTGTCACACATATCAAGCTCAATTAATTAGTTATGTATGTTTAATGTATTATAAATGTTGGCGTACTATTTGCAAAACTTGATATCAATTATTTCGTACGCGAAATTGCACAATTCAATGCAGGTATTTTAAATAGATAATTTCCGAGCGTACATTAAACAAAAAAAACTAGTCCCGACCGGCGCGCTGACCATTTGCCACAGTACAGATACATTATATCTTTAAATTTTCTAGATATATCCATAATATATACAATAAATGAATATATATAATTTATATTATATATGTATATTTTCCAGTATCAATGTATTTGTTTTTCTTTTAATAGCGACGCGGTTGCTAGCGCAACACGGAAAATAGTAAATGTAAAAAAAAAATCAACAACTTGTAAAAAGGTTGCCGACCCGATTTGCTATTATTAGATATATACACACCGGTATATATAAATTGTGTATTGCTAATTTCTTGTGTACCGCGAGCATCGATGTAGCGTCCTTCCAAGGTCGGTCGTTGCGTATATTTATTTACTTCCACACGTTATGGTGAGTATATAAATAAAATATATATATATATTTATATTATCTACGTCTACGTGTATAGAAGCTATATCAGGATAGTTGTTCGCTCACTCGAAGAATGAACCTCATTCATTGTGTACGGCATTTCGAGTATATAGAAATGAGAAGCACACTGCGAGCATATAGATTAGCCGGCCGGCACAGCAGTAGTGCAGTTGGCAGTGACAACCAGCACGGTAGAAAATGTGTATGCGTGTGTGCACAGGTTGTAAATGCGCGTATGGCTTTTGTATGCAAATACTTGAGCGTGTGTCGAGATTATAAATGATGACTGATGGCACGCGAATATGTTTGTATAGGTTCATTTGTGGCGGCGGAAAATAAGATAGATGTACCGTAACTTTATGCAATTTTTTAGACAATTAGATTTTTTTTTGAAACATTATAACAAAAATAATAATCGAATTGTTTTATTTGTTATAACGTAAATGGTCCTTCGAGCCTAATTTTCCAATCCGCTTCAGAATTAGTTTTTCTAAGAGAACACAGATATCAATCTATACAACGTATTCATTATCAATTATCATAAAGGAACGTTTTTTATCCATAGTAGATAGTACATAGTACATACGAAAGACTTAAAACGACGAACGCTTGTATAATTTATTTACGTTTTTATTTTCTTATAATTCATAAATTTTACCAGATCTACCAATATATTTTGTAAGCTATCATTAGATTACGTTTACTCTTTGACAAAATATTCCATTTTTGGCACAAACTTTTAAAATTTGGATTTTTTTGCATAATTTTGTACGTACGCTTTTTCACTAATGATTATTATAAAATATAATAAATGCTAAAAAAAATTAAAATAAACAAAAATGTTGTATTGATGATTGAATAATAATAATAAAAAAGTTTATATTTTGGAATTTTAAATTTATATACATGTTTTATTTCAATAAAATCGTCATTATCTCTTCATTTCGAGTCAGTACAAAAACCTCCATCTGAACTTTAACCTATTTCGTATTGGTAATTTTATTCGAAATTGTTTTTTGCACGTTGGCATTTTCAGTCTTCATTGAACAAAATTTCATGACAATCGGAGCATTAGGACCGAAATTAGAGCTCACATATTTATAGCGACTCACTTGACACTTGAAAAATAGTTTATTGAAATAAAATATTTTCATTTCTGAAATAACTATTTTAAAATAAATTATATTTATTTATATGTCGGCAAAACCATTTTATTTTGTTAATCCGGTGTGCGACATCGTACACTGGCCCTATGTCTCACAAGGGATTACAGGATCCAATGAGAAAACCATTTTAAAATGTATATCTTGAGAATCGAATAGTTTATTTGACGAATAGATAATCTTGAAAATTGAATAGTTTATCATCAAAATTGTTTGTTTTTAGATAATAAATTATCTTGTAAATCTTCAAATAAACTATTTAATTTTCTCTATCTTGAAGATAAACTATTCAATTTTCAAGATTATCTATTCGTCAAATAAACTATCTTTATGATGAACTATTCAATTTACATTTTATTTTCTCAAAATAACTTGCTAAGCTAATGAATAATAAAACTAACTTAAAGAGAAACAATTCGTCAAATAGTGAATAAATATTATCTATTTTCAACATCAACTATTTTAAACTATTTTTATAGAAAACCAGTTTTTTTTCATGTGTCTGCCTACGCAGCGCTACCCGAAGATAAAAAGTCTGAAATAGCATCATTCCAACACGACACTGAAGATATTTTAAAAGGTATTAAGTTAATTAACAAAGATACGAAGAATAAAGTATTCCTTGAAAGATGCATCGGTGGATTTATCAAAAATAATAAAGAAAGTTATAATCAACTGATTTGGAAAATTTCGCCAAAAAAAGCTTATGGATCCGATTACATATTTAACGATAGCAACATATCTTTTTTGACGATCTCGCATGCACTCGGAGTTCCATGCGGTCGAAATTCTCACGCTGATGCAGGACGAATCCCGCTGAGCAGCCACTAAAAAAGGAAAGATGGCTCGTCCACAGCAACAAATCGATGTATTGGAGACTGAAAATTATGCAGAAGAACTACTAGCCTTGGAATAGACGTCTCGATGTAAGTTGAAATATATTTATTAGAAATATGAAAGAAGCAAACTTGAAACACGATTATCTTGTTTTCTTCGAAATTACCTTTGCGATAGACACGATTACTAAAAAACTATTAATCCGATCAACACCAAATTTATACCACTTATTTATTACTAGTACTAGTACTCAAACAAAGAATTTATTTATTTTTTTTTTACTTTTTTTCGATCAAAATAACGAAATAGTTATACATTGAAAAGGTAAATTTTTTGTAACAACCGTCACCTTAAAATACATGTAGAAATTTGACAGCAATCTGACCATTGATTCCCGACTTATAGCATAATGTGAAGCAACTTTTGCTTTTGAAAAAGAATGGTAAAACGTGAATTTCGAGTTTTATTAAAGCATTGCTTCATCGAGACAAATGCTAGAGAAGTGTATTGCTGAATTTAAATGTGGTCGAAACAGCACAAACGATGCAGAGCGCAGTGGACGCCCAAATTAGTCTGTTATACCAGAAAACATAAACAAAATCCACAAATTGGTTATGAACGATCGCAAATTGAAGGTGCACGAGCTTGCTGCCATTGTAAAGATTTCGGGTATGCGAAAGCTCTGTGCAAATTGGGTGCCGCGTGAGCTCACAGTCCATTAAAAACCCCGTGTGAATTGGGCTTCGAATTGCTTACTCACACCCACCATATTCTCCAGATTTAGCTCCCAGCTACTTTTTCCTGTTTTCAGATCTCAAGAGAATGCTTGCTGGATAGAAATTTAAGTCCAATGATGAAGTAATCGCTGCAACTGAAACTGAGGCCTATTTTGGTATCGAAAAATTGTATGACCGCTATTATCGTTGTATCGCACTCGAAGGCAACTATGTTGAATAATAAAATCGATATTTGTCAAAATTTTGTTTTTTTCTTATTTATATATTACTACGGACTTATTGAATAACCTGTTATACTAATGGATTTTTGATTTCAGATAAACCGTTCTCAAGATATAATGTCCACCGCAAGTCACGTCGAAAAAAATGCGTTCCTGGAATTCGCATATAACTTTTTTAATATTTAATATTTTTTGATGAAAAAATTTAAACAAGTTCTTAGAAACATGTACCATTCGATGTTTACAAAAGATTTTGAAAAACAATTATATAGGGTGCTAAAAAAAATCGAGAAAATTTCATATTTTTGCGCTGTGCAACTGCATATAAAACCAGGTTTAAACAGACAATTTTCGATATCTTAATTTTTTTAAAAACAAACAATTTTGGTTAGGATTGTAAGGTTTCCTCAGATGATGCAAGTGAAGTGCTCGCAGCGAGTATTTGCGGCAAGTCATTTGCTCGCATGCAAACGCTCGCATTCGGACCACTCGCTTACTGTGACTTGTTGCTGCGAGCGTTTCCATTCCAGAATTCCTGTGGGTTTGTATTGAAGATGAAAAACTCATCAAACGCTCAAAAGTGATTTTGCGCTGAGAGCGGGGGAGAACGCTCCCCCACGCGCATGTTTCCAATTTAAACTCAGCCCAAATTATTTGTCGCATCATGAACTGAACTCAGAGAATGCCCAACAATTTCAAAGTTGTGCTCCCGCAGTTATCTTTTTTTGTCGAAAAATTACATGAACGCACTGGATGCCGAAAGGTGTTTCAGCGTTACTGATTTCTCACAAAAAATGTTGAATTCTTTCTCTGAAACGAGAGCGAAATTACGATAAAACTCGTCTCCCTCTGCCAAAAGTATTCTATAATTCGGATTTTCTGCACCACGTTCCCAAAACGGTCGTACCCAAATTGCTCTTCGATTGACCACATTTTGCTCACTCAAATATTGCAATATCCGTAAAATGATCTCCAGCAGAATCGATTGCCGTCGCCATAATGGGTTTTTCCGCCGAAATTGCTTTGTGCATAAATCATGGGCCTCCAGGTGACTTTATATTAGTATAAAAGAAATGGAAAATTCTCATCTTATGTATGTAAAACTTTAAACGCGTTTTTCTCGAAATGTTGTTTTCAATGTCGGTGTCCATCAGATTTCAGCGAATATGCAACCGATCGATTTCTACTTTTACACACACTTTCTACACATATATGCCGAGGCCTCAACGTTCTTATTTTCACCTTTTTTTCTTCGATTTTACAGCTACCTTTTAGTGCTGAACAACACAATTTTTACTTAAAACCGTTCTAAAAAAAAAATAGAAAAAATGTTTATTTGGGCATTTTTGGGGCTTCGCTAAACATGTCCAGAAATTAAATCTTTTTGAATTTTTGCCTGGAATTCGAACGTAATAGTGTAGCAAAGTAGCATGCGACGCATATTGCAAAATGAGCTCATGGACAAGGCTTACAAGATCCAGAAAGCGCATGGACTTTCACCGCTGCGAAAAAAAGTTAGGCTGGAATTGGCAAAGGAATTGCTTCGGATGTGGTCAATTTCCAAACATAAACAAACAAATTGAACAATTTGTAAACTCTAAAAATGATCGTGCTTACTTAACGGAGAGGTCATACGACAATTTGGCCACCAGAAAGCAATATGCAGTCCAAGTAATGGTGTGGGCTGAACGTTCCAGCAAATACTCGGCACCGTCTCATAAAGAGCGTGTAAACCAATATTGGTTATAAAAAAATGTTTCAAAATTAATTTTGGCTCTCGAACTCACCTGATGCAAACCCTATAGATTTTTCTATCTGGTCTAACTTAGAGAGCAAGGTTCGAACTAGAAAATTCGCCAGAGTTGAAAATTTAAAGAAATCCATAGTACGTGAATAGGGCAAGATACCTGCGAATCACATTTGGTCAGCCTGCGATGCGTTTCTTCGTCGTCTCAAGGCAAAAGGTGGTCATATCGAGCCAAAGTGAATGTTTTTTCAAGCGTTTACTATTTTTGTATATTTTTGGTAAAATTGAATTAATATAAAATATTTTAGAACAAAGAAATGATGGCCCTTTGAATTGGTAACACTTCATACGCCTAACCCTGTAGTATATAGTATTGGACTATACTCGTGTCCATGATGTCTTTAATCTTGATTTTCCTCCTTCATATTTCCTTAAAATCCAGTCCAGAGTTGTAACGATACACAAACATACCAGTTCCTATGAACATAAACACTTTAGTTCCATAACTGATTTTTCTATATGGATTTAGCCAATGAACTTTCAGAGCACTCTTCAACGTTACTGATAGTTACACCACATTTTTTATATATAAAAACAACCGATTATTCTTTTTTTCACCATATTCACATGGAATTCAAGTTCCTATTATCCAAATATCAATTTTAAATGACTTGTAATTTTTTTCTTGAATCTACATCTCTAACTGAGTGGGGAGTTGTAAAAAAAAGTTTTGTTTTTGAGTAAAAACATAAAATAGTTTTTTTTAAAAAAATATAAGAAACTCTAGTCGTTAAATCCAACTAGAGACAAAAAGATTTTGTTAAAATCCAATAATGATAAGTCTTCATTATTTTATAATTAATTTTAATATAATTTTAAAAAACAATTGAAAATGTAAAAAATCGCAGTTTGATTTGTTCTCGATTCCAAATGAATACTAAATTCACAAACCAAATTCTCTGAAATTTAATAAAATTTTAGAATTGTGTATGCGAAGGTTAAAAACTTTCAAGCTTGGCTTATTCCATTATTATGTTCAATATATTCTAATTACAAAATTACCGAATTGTTTTAAATAACAATCAATTTAAACCATAAAGAAATTGGAACTTTATACTTTATTTTTGATCAGGAATAGTAGGAACTTACTAAACCGAGTTTTGTGTTTTTAAATAAATATATTATTATTACTTCATGTCTTAAATAAATGTACACAAAAAATAGTTTCAAACACACGTTTCTAACAAAGTAACAGAAAATATACGAAAGACTTAAAACGACGAACCCAATATATATATATAGATATTATGTACATGCAACGCATCATCAAGACGTATCCCTGAATCACCATAAACTCATTTGTAACATTTATAGCGTCGATTTTTCAGTATACACAATTTATTTATAGTCATCCAGAAAACATTACACACAACTACAAAACATAATTAAAAAGGCGTAAAACTTTAATTGTATATAACCCATTACACGAAGGGTTCATTACAAACGTATATACATAAAATACAGTTTATATATTGGATATGCTCGGTATTTATCTATACTTTAATGTAATTTATTGCATTTAATGAAAGGTATATATATATATATATTGAAAACTGCGCACGTACATCGCGTATAACAAATTTAATTTAGAATAATGTTTGACATCGAAATTGTTGCAATTAATTCGAATTAAGAGTTTAATTAGTTTCGCAGATACAAAGTAGACGCTTGCGTTCTGAATAAACGCACTTGCACATCAAACGTTTCAATTAAAATTCCAAGATTCCAAGAGAATTTTTATATATATATATATATATACGATCGTGCCTTTTCACTTTCATATAGACAAACACGCGCGCTCGCGCGTCACATCAATTAATATCACAAACAATATATTCCATTGTGTGTATATGTGTGCACCAGCGGCAGCCACATCGTAACCTGTCGTACTGTCGACATACGCACGCGCATCACTTTCAATTCAAACGAAGTGCACGAGCAGCAGCGCACACACACACACACACACACACACACACACACACGGCACACGCGGCGGTAAGCCTGTGAGAGCGCACGCGCATTTTCTTCAGGAATTGCACGCTGTGGGAAACAATTGTGCGAGCACGAAGATTGTTAATAGGTAAATTGATTTTGTTCCAGCAATTATTATTTAGCATTATTAGCGAACGAACATGTTTTTTTACAAATTAGGACGAACGCTAGCGGTATGCGGGTTGTCTGTATAGAGCTCGCGCAATTCTATTTAAATGTCTTGTCAGGGCCGCATGTCCAGGGCACAGAGTGCTTTGCGGCGGCACGTTTTCGTTTTCTTTCTGTAGCAGCGCGAATATACACGATGAAATGGGAGTGAATGGCGCAAGAAAGCATGCGTATAAGCGAAATCGACATTTTTGACAGGAAGATAATGCGTTAGCCAAGTGCATGCATACCGTCGGATGGTCGGAGGCAACCGCATCTCATTTGAAGAGCGAAGATAATTGAATGGATGAGATATGTTTAATTCAATTTGTGTGGTATATGCAAATGTGGTTGCATGAGATGAAGAGACGGCTGACGGTAAACTTCCACTTTTTGTGTCCTTTGGTATATTTTCAATTAAAATAATACACTGTTTTGCAGCAAGTGTTTTAAAAACAATTTTCAATAAAAGGTTTTTTATGGTACTTCTGGCCTTAGCAGATTTAGTCAGAGTTGTCCGGGTAACTTAACCTATTAATTAGTTGATCTCTAACAAAAAAAAGCTTATTACTTTGTTAACAATGTTCAATACAAAAATCGATGGACAGCTGTGAAGATCGGAATATACTCTATCGAATTGATGAAAGCAAAAGATGCTCGGGTTTCGACAAGTTCAGGGGCACTGACTGGTGCTATGAACATAAAATGACTCGCCTGTGAGGATGTATTTATTGATACATATAAAATAAGCGCGTAATGTATTTTTCCTAATTTTAATGATATTCTCAGGAGATAGAAAAAATGTTAATGGTTTTTCTTGCGTAACGAACATATTTGTATGCATTGTGTGTGCATTTATGGACTACAACTCCAGTAATGATGTGCCTATTAACATCAGTCTAGCTGGGTAACGACAGCTTCAACGTCTGCAAGCGTTGCTCTACTGGTTATGCCTTTTGAATCTTTTGATCGGGATTTTCAATGAATCGTGTATAGATTCGCTCCCAAAAATATAATTAAAGATTACAGATTATGTACAGTTACGTATGGCACGTCTGCAGCATCATTTTTAGCCATACGATCGCTTCGTCAACTAGCATTAGACGAACAATTTAAATTTCCCCTTGCTTCGTAGGCCAAGTTAAACAATTTCTATGTTGACGATTTAATGTCTGGCGCTGACTCCGTGGAGGAAGGAACTTCTGCCCATCGTCAGATAGTTTTAGATTTCGAGTTACGCTCGACCAAAATAATACAGTCGTAACAAAACGTCGTTTACTGTCAGAAACAGCCAAAAAAAAACATTTTAAATTTTTTTATTCCCGGCCAAAATCACAAATTGGGCAATAGAACCATCGTATTTATTGAATGAGGATCATGTGGCCATCAGTGGCGATCATTGTGGCGTTTAAGAAAACTTCCAGGAGGTCAACAGGCTGTTTATCAGAACAAAGATAGTAATTTTCGAATATTTGCAGAAGGATACATTTTCTAACCTATGCTATCTCTCATTGGATCCTTTAATCCCTTGTGGGACATAGGGCCAGTGTGCGATGCCGCACAGCGGATTCATTGACCA
>JANSTU010026791.1:0-12614 GCA_027564075.1 Bolitophila hybrida
GCGAGAGGGAGAAAAATCATACAATTTTAGCATGTGTACGAGTGAAATGCAGTAAATGGTTCGTGGTTTTTGGTATACGGCTTGTAGTGGATTTAAGGTATTAAGCGCTAGATTCAGGCGGTAAAAACCAAAACTAATTGCGGTGCACCGCCCCATAAAGAGAAGTATAAGACGTGAAAAGAGAAGACACGCCAGCAGGCTGCTGGCTGATTCAGTAGAGGATAACAAAAGAGCTCATAAAGCACACGGCAAATACGAGGCATCCAGTTAAGGATGCCTGCGGAATCCCATCTGAACAGCTGAAGATATGGAGAAAGCACTTTGAACAGGTGCTTCTCCTTCATTATGGTCATCAATTTCAATCGTAGTCCTCATTAATTGTATTCCTGTAAAATATTGGAATATCTATTTTAAACTATGGCATATCAAAAATCATTCGTTTTACTCGAAACTTTTTACAGTCTAGTTGAAGATAAAAAATGTAATTAATAAATTCTCGTTTTATAGATCTACAATGTGGTGAATCAGCCGATTCGTCCCGCACAAGGTTTGGCACAGAATAAATGTTAGTTTTTGTATTTCACACTTTTAGTTTTATACACACTTGTTAATATTTGCAATATGAAATTTAAATATTTCAATTTTTTGGCACTTATGACTTATGACTTTTATTCAAAAAAGCATTACAAATAGTTTGCTTACCAATATTTTCCGTGCAATTATTTGCTGAGAAAACTCAGCTCCAACATAAAGAGTTCCATAAATTACGCAGTTAGAAATCAGTGGATGTTTTCCAAAAATGTTTTTAAGAAAACCGGAAGCACTCATTTTCTAAATAGTTTTTAACACTGTATGTTAACTATATCTTTTATCACCATTCGGCAACAACGTTGGACTAAACGTGAATATTCACATTATTTTATTATAGTAAGCGCGTTGCTGTAATCAATGATAAACTTGTTTTCGAATGAGACTTAATAGACTCAATTGGTTAAAGTGGGAGAGCGTGGCTGATTCACAGTCAATTCAACGATGGACATTTGTATTTTCGTTTTATATTTATGCATTTACTCGTGTGCACAATAATCATGTTTTGATATTATGTTTTTTTATCAATTTAAGAAAGATAAGAATACCATTTTATTCACGTGGTTCTTAGAGTTCCTTAGAGCGTCTCAAAACATATTTCAGACATTCTGTCTCGTTTAAAATATGGATTTATTGACACGGTTTAGAACTGAGATACGCTCTAGAGTCGTAGCTAGAACGTAGCTCTAAAGCTTCGAGACACTCTAAATACATAAAAAAATGTGCTCATTATTATTAATGAATGACCAAGGTGAACTCTATGTCCTGGGATTAAAGTATATAATATAATATTAATTATAATAATTTAGAGTCTATATATTTGTATGCAATGCGCCGAGTAGTAGTAAGGGAGGATAATTTTGTACTTGTTGATCTTAACTTTGAGATTTATCTTGCTATTTTTATATTCGGAATGGTGAATCATCAACGCCATCATACACTTAATGTTCTTTACAGGGGAGGTGCGTGTGTATATGTTAATTGATGGCATTAATGTTCCGTTATTCCAAACCAATAACCTATTTCAGAAATATGCTTTTAATAGCAAGAGGAACCTACTGATTTGAAGTGCTACATTTTAAAAACACTATGGACTGCCGGCCGGGACTGAACCGGCGGCCTCACATAAGCCAGGAAAACACGTTAACCCACTCGGCTATGGTTTAGTTAGACATGCTTGCCCATAAAATAATAAAATAAGAGCGATTATGATGCCATCGTGGAGAAAGAAAAAAAAAGAATAAAAAATACCTTTTTTATATATATATAAATATTTTATCGATCATTTTACGATAAAAGCCACCGGTTATATAATTAGGTGGTCGCTTGGAGCTGGCTCTACTTATGGAAATCTAAAATCTCGGCTAACGGGTTACGGGTTATTAAATCGAATTGTAGATCTAAAGCCACGGCTTCCATGCACACGTATACGTTATACGCATACGTGAGCCGAGTTGTGGCATACTAGTTTGTGTGTGGTTGGCTTGCATGCAAATCCGTATACGTATACGTATGTCGTCAAGTTTTGTTGCGTCGGTCAGTTTTCACGTATACGTGTCCGTATAAAAATGATTGTATCTAGAGACAAAACTCTCCGTATACGTGCCAAAACGGACGTCTATTTTCGGTGAAATCAGTGTTGAAATTGGGAAAACATGTAAATATATATTTTTAATTGCAATATATATAATCGTTTTGCCATTGCTCTCGAATGTTGTAAGCTCGAGCAGTTTGGCGCGAATTTGTTACGGTCAAATTCATAAGGTTATGTTGTGGGCATTCTACAGTTTCAATATTCGATTGAATACACCGCTGTCGCCTTCTCGCACCCACATCAATAGCAACAAATTTATACTCGTAATTTGCATCAACAAGAGCCATAAAAACAATCGAATAAAACTTCTTGTAACTAAAGTGAGCCGTACCAGTTTTATTTGGGCAAGCAATTTTCACATGCTTCCCATCTGTTGCAGCTACACAGTTTGGAAAATTCCAATTTTCTCGAAATTGTTTTTCGTTTTCTATCAATGATTCAACCGATGGTTTGGAAATTTGTTCTTTTAATAAATGTTTCACAACAGCAGCTAAAGTTTTCTTGATTAAAACGCTAATATACTGGTGGCTCACTATAAATGAGAAGATCAAAGATCTCATTGTTTCGCCTGTCACGAAAAACCCGAAATAAACAATATTATCAGTATAAATAAACATTGTACAATAATTATCATTTCAGGTGAAGAATGCTGTAAGCGTTGGATCAGCATAAAGAACAGTTATGTTCGATTCAAAAATTGCCAACAGGTTCTGCTGCGCGAACATTTGCTCTAAAACGCCTGGATTGATTTATTTTTTTAAGTGGCACCGCTGTTATTCAAAGATTAACTCATTCGAACGTTGGATGTGAAGATGAAGATATGTTTGAAATGTCCGGCAGCGACAACGAAACTGAAGGCGATCTTGATGATCAGTCAACTGTGACTTCTCAATTTTCTCCGCTATCCAGCCGTGCAGCCAGTGCTCATAGTTCGAAACGTTTAAAAAAGCAGATGGTTCGGCATTTATGTTAAGGGTGAGTTAAGTGAGTTGAGCCAAAAACGAGAAGAACGCCAAAAACAACGAATGGATTTCATTAAATCTATTGCATCGAAGGCACCCAAAATGGATGAAATGCAAATGTTCTTTAATTCAACATGCGAATCTGTACGTAAATTGTCCATTCAACAGAAACATCAATATCGATTCAAAATGTCCGAAATGTTGTGCGCGGCTCCCGTTTAAGTTCCATTGAAGGACATTTTATTCAAACGGTTCAGAGACCAATGTTATTGAGGAGACACAAGATGTATGAATACAAATAAATAAATAATATATATTTTACTCACCTCAATGCCAATTTTAATCTTGGAGAAATCGGCTTTGGATTGATGACCACAAAATCAAATTGTTTTCAATTGCGTCGTGTACTATGTTGAATAAATATGGTGTCAATCGAAAAAAAAATTGGAATTTGGTGTCATTGTCTATTAAATGTTTCGAAATCAACCGTTTTTATACTGTCTCTAGTTACAATCAAATTATGTCTTTGTTTACTTTTTAATGCTTGCTTTCTTTTCAAATTAACTTTGGATAATAATTTCCTCTTCTTCCTCGTCAGACGATGTTACCAAAATCAAACAAGCTTGCAATTTTTTGTTCATTATACGACACACCTTTCCGATTTAAAAGATGAATGAAGGATGAGTAAAATGCTACTGTTTTGTTGATTTCATTGACATTCTGCTCCTTTCAAGTAGACGGAACGTGTACGTGTGCATGGAAGCCATGTGTTCACGTATACGTTCACGAATGAATATGCGGATCCGTATACGTTAGCATGGAAGCCGCCAAGACGTATACGTACACGTTTGACGATAACTGTACACATTTGACGAACACGGGCACGTATGCGTATAACGTATACGTGTGCATGGAAGCCGTGGCTTAAGACGGCTATATATTTAAAAACACGTAAACAACAGAAGTTTTCTTTGCTTTTACCATTGTAAACCGAACAATTATTTTGAATTGTCATTATTCCAGTCAAAAAAACACTTTATACTTATATGAAATTAAAGAAGTTTTTATGGTCCTTAGAAAATAACTTGTATTGCTTAAATACTTTCACCCATATATGGATTTTTCCAAATAAACATTTAAAATCAAAGCTGAAAAAAAATATTTAAAAAAACCTCAAATGAGACATTGTATTGGATTCTCTAAAAATGCATTACTGTATTTTATATATATATATAATTTTGTGTCTTCTGTATTTTCATAAATCATTAAAAAAAAACATTTATAAAAAGAAATCTGCAAGCAAAACCAATAAACATGCGGTGATTGTGTGGTTGTGTAAAACTGTACAATTATATAATTTTTTGATGGAAATAATTTATAAACGTGTAACAGTTAATCTTAACTATGTACTTGTTGTTGTAGAATTTTGAATAATTATAGTTCATTTAAGTAGTATTTAGCTTATGCGGCTGATAAATTTTTAATGAGAATTTGATAATGTTCTGCACATGAACACAATGAAAACAGCGCTAATAGTTTGAAAGTTTGTTGATGTTGTTGTTTTGAAGTCTTATTGTTTATGTTTTTAATTTTCTGTTGTTGGTGTACGGGTAATGAGGTCATCATTTCTGATGTGTGCCTTTGACAAAGTCCTTGAATGCCATTTGAATCTCCAAGTCCATTTCTGGATCTGGTTCAACCAGCTCATCGGGATCATTGCTGAAAAGGTAAGAAAATCATATTGAATATAATTTTGAAAATATACTAGTTTTCAAAAACTTACTCTTCGTAGTCATCAAAGTTTTCGGCAGGATACGTAACGCCAGAAAGGAAAGAGCTTTCTTCTTCAGTAAGAATTTGGCCATCCGGGCCATAGAACACCGGTTCATTGCTGAACTCTTGTTGAATAGAACTTTCATTCGTAGGAGTGGCCATAGTGGCTAAAAACAATAGAAATGTGAGTGTTAAGTAGTATTTTTTTTAATATAATGATTTTAACATACATATTGATTCATTACGACCCCATCGGTTTGTGCTCAATTCAAGAACCGAATTCAATAGCCGTTCCGTTGATACATCCACCTTCTTTACTTGCCGGAGTACATTGATGATATCTGCCGATTCCCTTGGAAAATCTAATTCCAATTCATAACCGCATAGCTTTAAATATACATGGTAATTAATATCGTTTATTCAAATATACATTTATTGATTATACCTTCAATGTCTGACAAACACATTTAATGTTTTCTGGGGTGATTTTTTTCAGCAGTAAATGTATCGTCTGATAAATACTCTTCGCAATGTCAGTGATTCGAGAACCATCCTAGAATTAAACAAAATGTTATTGAAATTTGTAAATTAATAGATTATTTATTCTTACATTTTGCAGCTGCATGTACAGTTCAGCTAAGAAGAGGGTCGTTCCGCGCACTTTGTGTGCTTCGTTTGTCATAAATTGGAAATTTTCCTCTTTGTTGTCGTTCATCTTCAAGCATAGCAGTTGTCGAAATACACTAGTTGGAGAAACGTCGATGGCATCGAGTAAACGACAGATTCGAGCGCCCATGTATCGAAAGTTCTGCTCGTTAATGGACTATGGAAAACGAAATAAAACAAAAAAACTTATTTTAAAATAAACTAGTACGTAGTGACAATATTATCAAACTAACCTGAACAAAAAGAATTTCGATGGCATTACTGATAACGTATTCATTTTGTGCAAATTCAAGATATATCGAGTTCAGTTCCTTTTGGTAAGTTTCATACATGCCAGGATCAGCGTTTAACTTTCGCATAACTTCCACCAAGAAGTTCAAAGCATGCATCTCGGCCTCGGTCTGTAAGCGAAATATGTAATTAAAATATTTCAATCAAAAAATATAAATACAACAGAAATGTAATGCGCATACTTATAACTTGAATGTTTTTCAAGTTTCAAGAAAGCTAAGCAAATTGGAATAATATTTTTATCTGATCAAAATCAATAAACAGAAAATTTGGAGGAAAAATACATATGCCAATTCAAATCAACCGAATTTTTTTTTTAAAATGTCAGAATTTGTTCTATGGAATTTGTAATATATTGATTATATTATATTATAATTTATATTATAAATAAAAACCTACCGATCGATTAGGGCGAGCTTCTTCAACAGCCTGATTTTGCTCATACTGGTATGGACTGGGGCCACCCATTTGAGGACCCCTATGTTGCGGATGCTGAGGATGCTGATGGGGATGTCCACCACCACCATACTGAATACGATCCTGTACAGAAAAACGAGGATTATTGTTATTCCTTCGTTGGTTTTGACCATGGTTCTGGTTCATATGGTTGTGCTGGTTCATATGGTGGTGGTGATGCTGGTGTTGCTGCTGCTGTGGGTGGTGCTGCTGTTGTACATGGTGCTGCTGCTGATATTGTGGTGGAAATTGTTGTTGATGAGCATGGCCACCAACATTTCCAGACATATCGACCCCATATTGCGGATGAGCTCGAGGTGTCGGCACAAATTCGGGTGCATCGACGGACAACGAGAATTCTAAAATTAGGATTATTATTCTTTATTATTTATTTCAAGCGTTGGACGGACGAGAGCTTTTTGGTGTGCGTATCCAATACAACTACAAAATAAGAAGCTTTTCATATTTACATGTGTACTGTTAAAATGAACTGATTTTTTAAATGTACAGTTAAAATTCATAAATTAATTTATTATTGATAAGTTCTTCAAAAAATATTTCTAGATTTTTGCGGATGCTTTAAAACGATTCCGATATTTAAATTTGATATTTTTTTTTTAGCAGAAAAAATCTTTTACAAATATATGTGAAAGCAATGAGTGAACAAAAGTTTAACTTAATTTTCTTTAAACTTGGATACGTCCAAGGTGCCAATACACGGGCTGTACAAACAACATATTTCCGTCTGTGCACAGATGAAAAATGTCGATATCACGTCTATTTAATATGTCAAATGTGTCTTTGACATCTGTAATGACAAAGGCACAGATAACCGTCTGTCACTTTTCATAGATTGCTATTTTCAAATCTTTTGAAACATATCTGTGGCAAAATATGTGTCTTTCACAGCCCGTGTATTGCGGTTGACAATTTTCCATTTTTTTTTATTAAAACATGGTTAGCCAAGAAATCACAATATTACTGCAAATTGTTTTTTTGCTGTTTCACATGAGAAGAGATTAAAAACGTATTTAGTTTATTCAAGGCATCGAAGTCTTCAATTTCAAAATCATTTTCTAAATACAAAATAAAAATATCGTGAAATCAGCATTCCTAAAGTTTTCATAAATAATTTGAAAACATTTGAAATATGTGATTTTGTTTTTGGACATATAAACTTTAAATTGTTCTAAATCCAACGACATATACAATTAGATTGAAAATAGTGTTGTCTCTACCCTGTACTTTTAAATTTAGTTGATTTGAAAACAAGTTAATTGTCTATAACATGAGACTGTAGAAAAACTAGAATTTCTATACGAATTCAAGCATGAGCAAACAAACTTACGTATGTAGCTTGAGATCAGCGTTTTCGGTTTTGATCACATCGATAAACAATTTGCGATTCATTATTGAATTGTGCCCGCTACTATTTTTACTAGGGTATATTTATTTTTATGAAGCTTTTTAATTGTGGAACACAAGAATTGACGATGAATTATGTAATGTAATTAAAGTAATTCTATATCTATAATTCATTTGTCCTATTAATTCCTCTATTTTGCCAACCATTACTGAATCTCCATCCGTGCAGCTTGAGACTAGGTCTTCTAAATGTTTGTCAATATACTTAACACAAATAATTAGTTGACTTGTGTCACTAATATCAGTCGACAGTCGAGCTAGAGAAACTTACTACCCTTTTATGTTTCCATAGTGAGGTGGAATTTTTCTAATGGCAGATCATATGAATTTGTGTGATACTACATTAAAATGTCGAAAAAAATGTGTCAATCCTGATAAGTTTTTAATTTTGATTCAATATCTGGCATCTCTTGTTTATGTTTTATTTTTGTGCTGATTGAACTATTTTTTTAGAATTTAGTTTTTCTATGTATCCTTCGCTAATCTTTTCTTGTTTTTTTTTTTTTTTACATACAGTCTTTATATTGCTTAATGTAACATTTGTAAAAATTTTATTATTTTATTAGTCTTTGGTGACGACTACAATTTCAGCCGACTACCACTTTTTTTATTAATTCTGTGCATTTAGAATTTTTTACACAAGTCCGTGTGATAATAACAAAGCAGTTTTTAATTTCCGAACTATATTCGGATAGTTTTCAGAACTCTAACGTGTCCAGAAGTGATCTGGAAGTGTGCAAAATGCCACTCGCACTGTAGGTCTTCCAGATCACAGTTGAATGACAATTTTTTTTAAATATTTTTATGATGAAAGCATTAAAATATTTTAAGCCGGGTAATGAAAAAGCTGATGATGTAATGAATTTAAAATATGCATCAGTTAGATTTTTTGACGCATACAATGTCATATTGTTTTTTTGTATTGTATTGTTTTGTATTGTATTGTTTTGTATTGTATTGTATTTTATCATCACTATCACTACCCAGACTCAAAATTCTCGACATCAAAAACCCAGCATATGATAAATCAATCTTTAAATACTTTGCTAGGGTTTAAGCTTTACCATCCCGAATTCCTTTTTTTTGTATATGCTCACAACTCGCCTCGTTGGATATCTTCGATTTATGTTTATTCGTATTTCTTTCTCCGATTCGGCATTCGATGAAAAATGATTTATATATAAAAACTTGCGTGTATCCTTAAAAAGTCAATCGATTGGAATTACAAAATTAACCCAATTTGTTAATAAATCGTTAGAAATGCAAATTCGAAGTCTCGTAGAATAATTATAAACCAATTTTTTTAATATTTTTTAGGAAACAAAACAATTATTCTTGATATAGAAATGTATATGAAATAAATAAAGGTATAATAATTTAAGAACATTTATCTGGAAATTTAATCTAGATTTAAAACCTAAAACACAGGCATAGTGGTCACATAGCCGAGTGGGTTAACGCGTTGGCTGGCTTATGAGAGGTCGCCGGTTCGATCCCGGCCCGGCAGACTTTAGGTTCCTCTTGCTATTAAAATCCTATTTCTGGAATAGGTTATTGATTTGGAATAACGGAACATTACCGCCATCAATTAACATATACACACGCTACCTGCATAGAACAATGAATGTATGATGGCGTTGATGATTCACATTTGCCCTGCAAATTTGTTAGACTCGCGTCAGTGCAAATAAGGACTCCTAACCATCGGGGATGTGTTGTTAGTGTTTGAGCACCAGTAGCTCCAATAGGAGTAGCACAGCACAACAGCACATTAGCATGGCCTGACCACTCGTGCGAACCCGTATTGGTCAATGAATTCGGTGTGCGGACAATTTGAAAAATGATTACAGAATCAAAGTAACAATCTTATGGGTTTCTTTAATCCCATGTGGGACATCAGGCCTGTATGTGATTCTGCACACTGGATTCATTGACCATATATAGTCGCACGACAGGTCCGATCATACTAATGTGTTTTTGGTACTCGAACACGCACAACACATCCTCGATCCTTCGGCTTGCAAGAAATCAGACAAACCCAAAGCGTTGTCCTAATTGGCTACGGCGTTGGTCAAAAGAAAAAATTAAAACGCTAAATTATTATTAAAAGATAAATTTAAATTAAAAAAAATACAGGTACAATTATTTAAAATATCTTGGATATTTATGTAAAAAAAAAAACTTATCTATACTACACAATACTGATTTTATACCAGATCTACCATATTTACAAGGTGCAACAACATAGCTAACAATTACAATAAATTGTAATAAATATATAAAGCTGAAACTATGTGCTATAGATGTTCCGTTATGTGTGCATACGATTATAACCGCAAAATTAATACAAAAAATGATCACGAAAACCTAAAAAATATTCAAATCAGAAGCGAATAAAATAATCATAATTAAAAAAGAAAGTTCAGACAAACACCGCTAAACCGCCACGTTGTGTGGAAAATAAGATTTTTAAGAAGGTACCGTTTCAGGTGAACGCTTTAGAATGTCGTGTCAGCTGTAGGTTCTAATTGCATAAAGAATACAAAACAAACCAAACCAAATGGAACTAAAAAAATAAAGAAACCACGTAGTCTTAATTGCAACCAATTAAAACACACATAAAAATACGAACACGGGACACGCAACCTGCCGGATTCAAAGAATGGAAATGGTTTTCGGCTTGAGTAACATAAAGACCCTAAATTCATCCGTGACTTTTGTGAATATACCAATATGGTACTGATGTTCTAGGCATTGTAAATTTGCATAATTTTCTAGTAATATGTATTAAAAACGAGGCCAATAAAATAGATTGAGGTTATATTGTTGATTGCAGCACCGAGACTCGCACACATTACACCAACCAAAATTCATCATGTCCACCGTGCACAGTCGTTGCAAAAGCGATGTAGACACAGCTTGCGCACAGCGCACACCGCACAGGCACACGCACACTCAACTCACCTCGATTCGCTGGTCCTCGGAACGTACTTGGCTGCCTCATCTCGACATGGTCGTAAGAGGCATTAAAGGAGGCGCGGCCACAATTTTGCATTTTGCCACAATTATCGGTCTATTTTCGAGCACTTGGAATAACAAAACAATATTTGCGGAAATCTTTACTTGTTTCAAGAAATTCTTCAATTCTTCGGCACACCAACAAAAAAATATACGCAATAGTATTTGACGTTTTATCCGACTACGACGCGTTGTTATTGTTGTGTAGATGCGAATTTAATCAATTTATATATAAACGTTCTTAATTATTCGAAATGCAAATTGATCACAGATGAGTTTATTACAGCGTTCTGAACATTTTTAAAATCGGTAAAAGAAATATGGAGAAATGGTTTTTGTAACTTGTTTTGGACAAGACGTCGAACTTGCACAATGAAAATGCGAGCGTGACACAATTTGGTCCGCACATTTGGCAAACCTGCAAAGGTGAAGCGGACGCGTATAGTGACATCTGCGAGAATGTGATGCAACTCATTTTTTAATTTCGAAAAACGCAGTGTTTACAATAGGTAGTATTTTTTAAATTCTCTTATGTTCATTTTTGTTTGTAAATAAATATTAAGTTTTCACTTTAAATTATAATACGAGATATAATCATAATTAGGTAAGCTCGGTCCAAAAATAATATTTTTGTAAATGCAGACGCACGTAACGGTAAATTAACACATAAATGAAAAGCAGAAAGTAAAGTATAATTTTTATATTAAAAAAAATAACAAGAAATTTTACACTGAGTCTTTTCCGAGGTCTTTTCGATACTTTTTCATGATAGCATCTGCTGGAGGTGGCAGGCATACATTTTAAATACTGTAAAAATCGATTTAAATCAATTCAGAATAACATACGATTTTTTAAATTATTGTTTTAAACTAATTTATATAATTAGTTATATTTTATATAATATATAGATAGATAGTGGCTATGTTGAAACTTTTCATTTTTTCTATTTTTCGGTTGTATTTTATAAAATATTATAAAAACACCAATATTATTGTTGTTAATTTTTATAAAAACGATGTCTAAACCTTCGGTCCTTAAAATTTGATTTAATATTTATATCTTACATAATTTTTCACCGATGACTTAAGATTCGAGTTATTTAATTCGATTTTAAGGTTATAATTAATAACATGTATTATAAAAACATACCATAGCTATAGCCAAGTGGGTTAACGCGTTGGCTGGCTTTTGGAGGTCGCCGGTTTCGATTTTATATATTATAAAACATCATGTTAACATTCATGTCACTAAAACGACAATTCAACAGTAAATAATTGAACGTGGATATAGAAATCATTAGAACAATCCTATCTTTACTTCTTTGAACTTACAAAAATATTTTTAGCTTATATTTTTTAACCTAAAATAATATAGTATATTAAAGTGTTTTTTAAATTAACACTAAAACGTAATTAAATAATAGAATTGCAATAAATATCACATGTTTGCCGTCGCAAGATTTTACGCTAAACATACAAACAAAATGTAAGTTAAAAATGTATTTATTCTTGAAAAAAATATATATTATACGTAAAAAACCACTTTATTTAATGTTTCATAGTACTAACTCAAAAAATGGATCAAACATTTTAATTATTTATATTGATAGACGTACTGAATCATGAATGTGTTAAAATTGTAGCGTGTGAGATAAAAAAAGGAAAGGACTTCTGAAGTACATCGAGAGCCTCGTCGGAAAAAATTAAGAGTGACTTTCAAGAAAAGAGCAATCTCGGTGGGGTAAGAAGGAAGATTCCCGCTGGTGCCCGTGTGCGGACAGAGGTATACGGAGAAGACCCACCATCTTTTTGGTCTCCACGAGGCGCATCACCGTTACATCC